>JANFAE010000313.1:0-126700 GCA_024613145.1 Pisolithus marmoratus | reverse complement strand
ATAGAGGTAGTGTTTATAGCGACAAGCCAGGGCTCATAACCTGTAGAGTAGTGGCTTGATCATGGGAGTTATTGATAAGATATTGATTGCTTCCCTTGCCCTATAGGCTCGGGTATTTATACTGTGTGAGAACATTATTCTAGAATAGTCTACTACAGTATGGAATGTTCAGCTACCTTTGAGAGTCTTACATGGAATGCTGGTATCTACTCCATGATACCAACAACAGGAATGCTACACAACAAGCCAGCCAGGCCATCCATGAGTTGTACCATCCTGTCTTATATCACAGCCCAGCCTGTCCATCAGATGTGTGGTCTCATTTTATATCACAGGCAGGCCAGCCCAGGAGTTATGCCTTCTTACATGATATTTCTGACAGGCCTGCCCAATGGTTGTGCCATCATGTCTCATATGGCAGACAGGCCCATCCATCAGTTGTGCAATCCTATTTCACATCTGTGACAGGCCAGTCCATGAGATTTAGCATCCTACATGAGAAGCAGGATGGGCCTGTCCATGAGTTGCACCATCCTGTCTTATATCACAGCTGGGCCCATCCATCAGATGCATGGTCTCATTTTATATCTCAGGCAGGCCAGCACAGGAGGTATGCCTTCCTACATGATATTTCTGACAGGCCCACCCAAAGGTTGTGCCATCATGTCTCATATGGTGGGCAGGCCCATCCATCAGTTGTGTGATCCTATTTCACACCTGTGACAGGCTGGTCCATGAGATTTAGCATCCTACATGAGAAGCAGGATGGGCCCATCCATGAGTTGCACCATCCTGTCTTATATCATGGCTGGACCTGTCCATCAGATGTGTGGTATCATTTTATATCACAGATGGGCCAGCCCAGGAGTTATGCCTTCCTACATGATATTTCCAACAGGCCTGCCCATGAGTTGTGCAATCATGCCTCATATGGCAGATGGGCCCATCCATCAGTTGTGTGATCCTATTTCACATCTGTGACAGGCTGGTCCATGAGATTTAGCATCCTACATGAGAAGCAGGATGGGCCCATCCATGAGTTGCACCATCCTGTCTGATATCATGGCCAGGCCCACCACAGGCCAGATCATGAGTTGTGCCATCATGCCTCATATGGCAGACAGGCTCATCCAGTAGCTGTGCAATCTTATTTTATATCACAGAGAGGCCCATCCATATGTTGTGTTAACCCCCTCTCTCAGGCCCACTCATATGTGATGGCATTCCTCTCACATCCCCATTTAGGGCCCACTCAGATGTTGTTGTCACTCTTTGCACTTGGGCCCACTTATGTGTCATGTCATTCTCATTTTGATGGGCCTGCCACAGGCTCTCCATAAGTGTTGGCATTGTGACATGTGGGCTACCCACAAGTTGTGACTAATGTGACTACATGGGGTCTCATTAATGTATGGCACAGTAGATTGTGTGGCAGCAAGACCATGATCACATCTGAGGATGATTTTGAGGTGGTACTTGATTAGGTCATCATGTCTGTTATCACATTACCATGGTCATTTTGTCACATTCCTTTGTCCTGATTTAATGTCATGTGCAATGTGATGCTCTTAGATTCCTGTGCAGCTTTTCTGCCAGTTCTGTCAATGACTGCACAATCATTGACCAAAATTGTGTGTAGTGTATTCATAAGGCTGTCAAGTAACCACACCACACTAGTAGGATGTCCAGAACTGTACAACCCTTCCAAGCTCTGTAATAGTAGGTACCTTTGTAGAAAAGGGCTGTAGGCAGCTACAAGGTATCAGTAAGTAGTCTACTGTAAAGAATGTATGTGCTTACCCTCAGTAGTGACTCAACTACTGAGGAATCAGTACCAAAATGTACTACTAAGTGTGCTCTAAGCACTTATGTAAGCAAGTAATAACTCACACCAAATTATACATCACACAGAGGTGATTCAATCTCCAACAACCTTTCTGTCAGAACTGTGACTATGTACAAATCTGTGTGGCTCTGTACAGAGTAGGGTTGGTTTGCTGAAGCCTGATGTTCACTCTAGCTTATGTCTGATGCTTTACATACACCCAATCATCTGTTGCATTGTATACATTGTGTGCATAACAGAGCTCACTCCATGGTGGTGACAAGGGTGTATGGTACTAGTGGCACACCAGTGTGTGCCTGTGGGCACAAGGGGGACGCACAGGTGACCTCGGTTATGCCAAAGAAGTACTTATATGTTCCTGAAGGCAGTATACATATGTTCCTAGCACAATGGAGAGTGTGACATGAAAGAGTGATAATCCAATTAGAAGAGAAAACTTTTCTGCGGATGGTTTGCCACTCACCGGGCATTGTTGTATACATGACGAGACACTAGGGTCTTACATTTCGCGACATCTGGGAGGTTTAAGGGGAAAAGTGCAATAAACTATATATGACAGAACATGGGCCTGTCCGGCCAGGGACTAGGAGAAGAGTAAAAGGCGGATCACCGGGATGGGGATTCCAACCCTGTGCGTATAGCACTGGTTATACAGGCCAGTGACATATCATAACTTTTCTCTACCACCAGCTGTCTCTATAGAATGAGAACATAGCAGCCTCATTTGCCAGGATAGTTTGGGTCCAGTTTTCACAAGGATATGACGTAAAGTAGTGAACACAGATGTACACAGCAACCTGCGATGGGCGCGGGGAGTCAACATTATTTTGAACTTTATGTAGAATGGGAGACTAGGCACGCATATCATGGAGTATTGTGACAGAAGGTTGCCTCCGGCGATGCATGCCAATTCATAGTTAAACACCTACCAAGCAAAAATATCTTGAGGTGGCTAACGGACTCAGACGTTATGGACGTGATAAACACCGGTGTGTCCCCACCTGTGAAGTCCCAATTAGCACGAAATCGTTCCAGCCAGTTGTGCCTAGTTAGAATTTCACCGTATATGGGCGCGGTTGGTTATGAAGGGGCACACCTTCGGAGACTAACCTTGGGATCAACTTTCAAGTTAGGCTGTGTTTCGATCAAAGCATAGGGGATGGGTCCCACCGTCCTAAAGCCGACACGAATCAGATGGCAGGGATTTGAATTACCTTCCTTTCTGCTCGCCAACGACCATTTGGAGTGGGAATAATGGAGGGTGGCCATCAACTATGGGATATATGTAGCACCCAGGGGTAGTCACGTACACTGAAGCTGCCCCTCCCGCACGTAGAACAGGCCGAAAAACAAATCTAGCCCTATGTAGTTACGCTGCCCGAAAAGTCAAGTATATAGTCTGCCGCCGTGACATTAACTGTTGAGCAAACAAGTACTCACTTTCGTCCTGAGGGTATAAATTATAGTATGCCTCCCCGTCAGAAGCTCACCACCAATTCTCATAACTCAGTCGAAATGTACATTCATGCTTCTGCTCTTCTCTTCCCAGTTTATGCCCTCGCTTCCCTCGCCACGGCTGCCGCAGGGGGTATCGAAGCCTCCTCGTGCCCCTCTGGCATTGTATTGTGCTGCACACAAACCTACCCTGTACGTATCGAGGTGCCCCTTGCCACATTACTACTGCGAGTCCGACGAACTGACATGTTGCGTGGACAGGCCGATTCAACTGGAGTCGCGAAGATTCACGCCCTTCTGGGGTACACTGTCACGCCCCTCGTTGGGCCCTTCATTGCAATTGGCTGTACACCCTACTCTGGTACCTGCGCTGGTGAGATGGTTTGCTGCCAGAGCAGCCAGGACGTGAGCACCCCATAACTACAGGAAATCTGGCAGGTTCCTTACTGATATGTTTCATAGAACAATCTTGTCTATGTTGGCTGCTACAAGATGGATCCGTAGCGCAAAGAAGAAGTCGTGCGAATGACGAGTAAACTTGTACAATTACGCAATCGTGCTCTGTTTGTACTAAGACGATGTATCGAGAATCGTATTTACCGGGAATCGATCAGTGTGAGCCACTTTGCAAGTGTAGACTCACCAATTACAGCTGTGTTTGCGAAAATAATGTCAATAACAAAATATTTGTGAGCGCGTTGTGAACTCTGGTGGATGAGGAAATGTAGCAAGGTAGCTTGCATTTGTACTAGTGAAACTGAGCATATGTATATCGTTGCCATGCCCAACTGCCGTATCACCGGTGGTCTATGTACTGTCTGGCACCATGGATGGGAGCTCGAAGAATTATCCTTTGTTCTCAGTGTCATCTGCCAGATATTGTAATGAGCATTGAGGACTGTCGTCCAAAACCAGCATTACATCAAACTCGAAGCTTGAAATGTCGTCGTTGAACATCCAGCATACATTGTTCATTTACACTTGGAAGTGCCACTGTAAGTCGATCTCAATCAGACATGGTGCAAAATGGACGAGTAGCCTAAAGCAGCCTGGTATGGAAAGCCGGACAATCGCGCTTCGGCACGGCAGAATTTGGGAAGTTTTTCGGCGGTATGGCGGAAGTGCAGAGGGTAGGACACCAGACACTGCAGTAATACGGTAGTGCGGTAGTTCATCATGCGGTAATACAGTCACAACGCGGCGAGCAGAATTTAAAGTGGAAGTAAATGTAGTGGGAAATGTGAATCAGATATCCTAAGTTTAATCCGACATCTGTGTGTTGACACAATTTGAAGTATTTTCGGTGGAGAGAATGCTGGTGACAATTTGATAAGTTGGCGGTGGTATTGCTTGCGTGTGAATGCTGTCCCAAATGGGAAGTATCAGCGTTGAAAGTATGGTCGTCGAAACTTCGTATACTGACGAACAATAGAAAACAGAGCCTAAATTTGAAGTATAAATTCATTTACAAAATGTAGTACTCAACTTCATGTAATACCTTTGAAATCCACATAGTGCATGAAATTGAGTACTACATTTTTGTAAATGAATTTATACTTTGAATTTTGGCCCTGTTTTCTATTGTTCGTCAGTATATGAAGTTTCGACGACCATACTTTTGACGCTGATACTTCCCATTTGGGACAGCATTCACACGCAAGCAATACCACCGCCAACTTATCAAATTGTCACCAACATTCTTTCCACCGAAAATACTTCAAATTGTGTCAACACACAGATGTCGGATTAAACTTAGGATATCTGATTCACATTTCCCACTACATTTACTTCCAGTTTAAATTCTGCTCGCCGCGTTGTGAGTAGTACGGTGGTTGGTCACGCTGTATTGCAGTAGTGCGGCAGTACAGTAGTTCGTCACGCCATAGTACCATAGTGCATCATGCCATAGAAGGGAAGGTCGTGGAAGCCACAGACATTGGCCGTTTTTTTCGAAAAACCTCTAGAAAGCCAACAAACCTGGAGTTGTCTCCGCCCCTCAGCGCAATTCCTTACTGCCGTTGGAGCTATATGTTTTAGCATCAGTGTTACTATCCTCTGCTGGAGATCTTGAGGTGCCTTTTTTTCTGGAGTCCATTCCTGTGTCAGGTTTGAAACAGATCGACAACAGACGTCCTTCAAGGGTGTCAGTGAGCAGTGGTGTGTCCCTTCGTATGAGAGCACCGTCTACGACCTTACGACCTTACATAGTGAAATTTGGGTCCCACGTTGTTCTGTCAGCCTCTCCCTCGCTTATAAATTCAGCACGCCAGCGTCTCTGCCACTCTTCTACAACACACCACATCGACATCGACCATGGAATTCTTCCCTACGCTGGACGTCAACACTCCTCATGTACATCTTGGTAAACCGACTGCTCTGGGCACGACCGCTTCTCATGACTTCCTCATGTCCGCGACGTACTGTGGCCAGCTTGATTCGTGAAGGGGAAAGAGAAGTAAGTGGTTCCTTCCCATGATTCACCCTGTATTGACGTGTTACATCCCCGATACCCAAACTTGATAGTTTCCCGTCATGGCTACTACGACAAAGGCGTTGGTCAGAGGGTACGGACAAGACAGTAGACGTGGTCGCAGTTCCTTCCCCGGCAACCAGGACTTCGACCGTCGATCCAGAGACCACAGAGCAGTCACCATTCCTCCTCCTGTGGCAGTCTGTGAGGCCGTATAGGTACGTCCTCCGTGTAGTTGTATACGAGAGCCTTGCATACCGCTTACACAAGTTCCTTCAGGACACACCTCGCGCTCCCGAAGAGTGCGTTGCCTCGGGCGTGGAAGTGGTAATGGGAAAAGTAAGTTGTAACTCGGCCAGCTGGCAGTCAAGGATGCTTGGGGCTAACGTGCCTTCCCTATATCACTTTAGAGCAGCCGACTTGCCAATGGGTCAACATCCGCGCTGTGCGACTCGTCCATGATATATCCAGGTTGTCCACAGCCGGAGTGTCTTGATAGCAACCCACGGTCCGCCACGTCGTTCATCCGATGCCGCTCGAAGGTATCCATAGGTGAGCGAAGCCACTTCAACATTTCTTTGCTCTCATTCTGGTTCGAAGGTGGTAGTTCTTCCAGCGGCGGGTGATTGTCGACAGTTTTGGCCACCAGGATCGAGGCTGGCATCGAAGCTGATCCGATTAGCATCCTCGTGTAGCTGGCGGACTGCAGGAGACTAACGTCGTTGATCACGGACTGCGACTCACATCCACTCTGGACGGCGGACTCTCGTTATCGCGATTTACCCAATCATATTCATTTTTAGTTATGGACGTCAGGCGTCACCTAATGGGGGGGATGAAGATTTACAGATTTTAAGGTAGGTATTCGAATGTTTCGAGTAACCGATGAATGCAACGTGACAATGCCTCCGTAACCAGAAAGGCCTGGGAATGGGACACCGAGACTAGAATTGTAGAGAGGACGGCGAACAGCCCTCGAGGGCAAAGCCCGCCAAGTTACAAGAGGGGCAGCGGTACCGCCCGGCTTCTTCAACCCTATCGACGTACCGTGTATTTCTTCTCCCGACCCGCCAATCCTGATGTATGTCCTGGTAATTGAATTGCTTGTCGAGTGAATGGGAAGTCTTCTCAGCGATTTCGTTCCGAGCACACATTACTTGAGTGCGTCACGCTGATGTATCCCGTCGCGACTCTCCAACCATATGCACTGCTTGCCGTTGCATGAGGGAAACTAGAACAGATGTGGACTACTTCTTGTACGATAGTTAAGTGAGTCCCTTCCCCCGAAGTTCCACCTCGGATTCTCTACTGTGCACCTCTTCATATGTATGCCAAGTCGTCTTGAACGTGTTCCAAAGAAGGAACATCCATCTCGCAGCGAGTCTCGTATCACATTGCCGACTGCAAAACAAACGTGTGATCTGCGCATCCCCGCCGTTCTACAGGTGCCAGCGAAACGAGGATCTCTGTCAGAAGTCTGCAATGCATACGGATCTCCATATGACCGTTTTCCGGCGCAGGCTGTAAATCCTTCCTACGAAAACACATAAAGGTATCGACAACACGATACTTCTCCAGACTGGTGCCTCCCTCGGTCTAACACCTCATCCGACCTCATCTCTGCGAGCACCATCCCCTCAACGATGCTGTACCTCTACCTCGCTTTCGCTTTCTCCCTCTCCGTACCCGTCCTCGCGCAGATGACCACCTCCCTCGCGTACGACGACATCTATGGCGATGCCAACCTTCCCCTCTCCAGATTCGCCTGCTCCGACGGGTCCAACGGTCTCGAAAGCAAAGGGTACACCACCCTCAGTTCCTTCGCCAACTTCCCTTACCTCGGGGGCGCACCAACCATTGCGACCTGGAACGACCCCAACTGCGGCAAATGTTATGCCGTGACGTATGGAAAGAACACTATCAACGTCCTTGCGTTGGACGTGTCGAAGGATGGGTTTACGGTGTCTCCGCAGGCGATGAACACGTTGACGAATGGTCAGGCACTCGCGTTGGGGAGAGTGGAGGTCGCTGCTACCGAGGTGCCCGCTAGTGAATGTTACCTGTGAAGATTGGATGTGACAACGTGGCTCACCTTGCGAACGGTATGCTAGCGGGAATCAACAACGCATAGATCGAAGGGCCCGCATTTGTTGGCGGTGTATCGACTTCTGGACAAGGACCGCTTGCCTCTCTGAATAGAATACGAACTTCTTGTTGTATCCTCACTTGGATATCTTGTAACGGGACTTTGTCACCGTTGTCGGTACTGTAGACTTGATACATGTTGTGTATTGAACGCGTACAAGTTCCCCTCTACTTCTGACAGACGCTTTCAAACCAGACTCTTGCCAATGGTTCGTACCGTCCTCGAACACTCGGGTAATGACTCGATCACCGTCGAAAAAATCAGCCGCGATCTCAAGCATCTATCCCAATTTCTCGCTTGATTCATTGGTCACATTAATGGATCCTCAAGGTCTCGTGTAGTACAAAACGGGCCGAATAATTCAGTAGGAACGAGTCACTTACTTCCATGCATCTTTGCATATCCCCCCACTGCAGAGGGACTCCAGCCCCATAAATTAGTATCGAATGACGAGTGAATGCCCTTCCACCCGATGCACCCGGGTATAGCGGAATGATTAACCTTAGCAATGGCCTCAGTTGGACTACGAGTATGCACGAGCTATCGGCGTACAGTTTTCGGAGTCCCTGAATCGAATCTTCGTCACCTGTTCCAGAGCTCCACGAGCCTGCCATCAATAGACATTGGCGCTTGCAAATGTGAAAATTCTGGATCGAAAGGTGTCCCAAGACAACTCGCACCAAACGACATAAGTTGAACTTTGAAAACTCGGAAGTCGAGCATATATGCCTTTCCCGCGTACGATAGGCTGGCGGAGTGCGCCGTATCTGCTTTTAAAGAACTCACGTCCATTAGACTGCAAGGGCATGGAAGAGCGGGAAGGGCGCACCTGGTAAAATGGAACGTCATGAAACCCACAAGCTACTTACCACTTCCAACAGACTCCTGCTCAGTCAACACGACGTCCAAGTTCCAAGTTGCCGTAGGCTTTGGGCTGGATCGGTAAGCCGTAGTATTGACCATTTGAGCACGTGCAGCGGTGGAAGCATCCTCGAAACTCGACGTTGAGCGGCACCCTCTCCATTATAAATGGCTCTTCTAGACTGCTGTGCTTCTGTTATCACCAGGCACGGTAGAGTTCCGTAGGGTTGGAGTGCTCCGATATCCCTCCAGTGGTACCGCCATCTTGAATCTCCTTATAAGACATTGCTAGAGTACCTAACACGCATCGGGAGCTCAGTAGGAAAGCGATAGATGGAAGACGGCCTGTTCCTGGTCAACGAGTCGACGTTAACCCCCGGTGGTTTTTGAGGATGACGGAAATGAACGACGATTCGCAGAACCCTTCGACCATGATGCATGATGAGCTATGTCAGTTTATTCCGGAAGAAGAGGTGAAAATAGGAACACACCGCAGATGAACTGTTGAATCTGCAATATGATGAACCCGTTCGTCATGCACGGCCCTCCAATTGTACCCACTCCTGTAAACGCATATGACCTCGGCGGGAATACGAAGGAATCAATCAGTACGTTTTCAAAACAATAGTGAAACGATAACAGCCATGATGGGTGTTGTCAAGGATCTTGTCACATCGATGTCAAAAGCCATCATGGATGTATCATGAACTGGGATGCTGATTGCCGACGGAACGAAGAACCCCTTCGATAAAAAAAACGTCGCCAGTGGGGTATAACACATGTTGGCAGTGGTGACCGCGGTCGGCGATCTCCGTATGTGTTTTTTCGAGAGGAACGTATTGTCATAGGAAGTATGTGTGAACGCCGCGGTGGTGCAATATTCTCGACGGGCGTGCTTACATAATCCATAGACGAAGTCGTACAATTTTACTTCCGGCGCATGTTGCATACTCGACGGTGACTTGGAAACACCATCTGCATTGTATCAGTGACGTCCCCTACCAAGATCTGAGTCTTTGAGAAATTGCGACACTGTTAGACTCATCCTTTCCCCCGTTTACTCGCCCGAACTTTGGCTTTACTCCTCATCCAAACCGACCCCGGCAATCGATCCCTCTATGATGCTACCATGTACTCCGCGCCCATTTTCTCCCTCGTTATCCATGTTCTCTCGCAGAGGATTGCCTCTCTCGCCTGTAATGCCAATGATTATTTTGTATCTCTATAGTGTGTCTACGGCGATGTCAGCTATCCAAGGCGATAGGTCTTCGGACCAGAGACAAGAGGGTGTGTATATCATTCCTAGTTCCTCCTTCAACTTCAGGGGCGCGCCGACCGTCACAGACTGTAGCATCTCCAGCTGCGGGGAATGTCATTCTGTTGCGTATGGAAAGAATACGGACGCCCAACGTGACTCGTTGCCATCTGTCGAGCGGTGTCACCACGTGAAGAACTAAGAAGCATGCTAGGTCATTTTGCTGGGAACGTGCGTGGGGCTCCATCTGAATCTTGATCCCTCCCGAAGCTGGGACGTCGTTGAGAGTTGTCTTCCAGAGAATCACTGGTGAATGGCTGATCTGTGCCCGGCGGTAACGTTTCAACTCCTACGTACAAGGGAAATCATGATTAACAAACACCCACACAAGCTGCGCTAGTATCTGCACGTTACGGAGTTTCATGCACATGTGGTAAGTGAGTCTTTTGTTCTCGATGCCGAACTGTCACTGGTTGATACCGCTGGGAAAGCACATGTGGCAGTAGCCATACACCATGGCGACATTTCCGTACTGGCACCTAATACTTTCCGAATCCTTATCATTACTAGTATTTAATTTTACGAACGCCTTTGTCCCGGTTCTAGCATGCCGCACCCCTTGCACGTGGTCCCACTTCCGCATGTCATTCCGAAACCGATTCCCTACTAGGCATGTTCGTCTCGAAGGATTGGATTCGAGTCGTACCTTCTCACCATGGTATCCACCAGTGGACCAACCATGGACTTGTTCTTTTTATCCCCTGGATGCACGAGAAGCCTTGAGGACGGAAAACCGGTGCGACCTCGATGGCAGTAGGCCTTTAGCAAACTACTCGTTCCTTGTGTTCCCTATGGATATGTCCATCCACTTATGGATACAGCGACCACCTAGCCCTAAGCTTCAAGCAGCCATTTGCATACTCGCATATAACTTGTGTGATCATCGAGTACCGATAAAGTCATCCTTGTACTTTTTACTACCTTGGGGATGGCTGTAGCGTTCGGATCCCCGCTTCGCACCGGAGCCCCTTTACATTAATTACAACGAATTCGATACATGTGTGCCCACTCGTAGCGATTCTTACCGCTCTCGCTTCTCGATCGCTGGGTTGTAATCGGTACTTAGTACAACGTCTCCGTAGCAACGAGACGGATGTCAGCGGTCGCTGCCTTGGTGTCCCGGCAGGTTACCTCCGCCAGGTACCATGGTTGTAGGTCCGCGCTTTATCAGTAACACCCTCTAACAAAACATATTCTGATATCCATCCGATACTTGTGTTGTTTATCCGTGGGAATGGTGCTTGTATCGCATGAGTGGTCAAATTGTGGCAAAAAAACCATCAAGGAACACAGCGTTCAAAGATTACACGGCCACATTGCAAGGGCGTGGAGGACGTAAGTTTAGGGATGTCCATGGATGGAAAGGTTCACCGATAAGTTACAACAAGGGACCCACAGGGACCCACAGAGAACTATCCTTATTGTTACTATAATTGCTAGACAAAGCATAGCACGTATCCATCTTCCTCGGACTGAATTGGCTTATGTAATCAAGAGCTGTGCAGGCCCACGGCCGTTGTTTAGTTTCGATACTTACTCAAGAGCAAAGGTTCCAACGGGAATACCAGCCGACCTGCCACGACTCCACCCCATATAAAGATGGCTCTCAACAAGAGAACCATGTTCAAAAAGTTACCCAGATTTCTCCGAAGAGTCGTTCGCGTCCTCGGAATGGCCCCAGAAGCTCCCAAGATCAGAGGTCTGTTCACTGAGTACCGACTGCCCGCTTTCCTCTCCTCCAGCGTCGAGCCATGGTATGACAACATCCGTGACAACCCCGTCACGTCGGACTGTCGCGTCGTCTCAGTTGGCTGGTACAAGAAACAGAATGGAGTAGAACACGAATTTTTGCGGTTCGACGTCTCATCGCCTGACAAAGTGCACACGTCCATCGTCATCGCCGAGAGAGGCGGCGGTGATCGCAATCAAACAGGGACCCTTCAGGTCTGTTCTCATCTTCGGCTCCATTGACTTGACTCGCTTACAATTCTGTAGATGCCGCACAAGCTACCGATACCATTGCTCCGATAGATACTATGGCAGGTCCCTCCAGCCCTCCAGACGTCCCCACACCGCCATTCGCTTCACCAGATGCCACCGGTGATTCCACTGCCAGTAGTGCCGACGAAAGCAGTGCTCATATTATAGACAAAGCTGCCAAAACCAACGGGAAAACGAAACGGAAATCAAGGCGTCCAGCTCCAATTTCGTCTTTTTCCTCCAGTACCCAGCGGGGCGCACACGACCTCGTCAGTTATGCAACTCTGGATAGTGGAGCCAGTGCTCAGCTGGAGCGAAAGTGCACGAAGGCTGCTCGTGTTTGTGCGCTCACGTTTTCCGAAAAAGCCATGCCAACTGCAAACGAGCTCGCGACTTTGCTTTATGTGACGTCGAAACACGAGCCGACGTATAGCGTCACCAACACGCAGTGTTACTGGTTCGTTGAAACCGTGTTTGAGGCACTCAAGGTCCTGTTTACGGGCGCCGAGCAAGATACTGCGAGTCATCGAGGGGGCACGTGGAATAGGGTGCCGATCCGCACGAAGGAGAGCGTGGAGGAGGTGTGTGCTAAGTATCGTGCGGCTCGGGCTGCTTTGGAGGAGGAGATGGAACAGAAGCGGAGAGTTGAACGACAGGTAACGCGTCTCTTGCTACTATTTATTATTTGTACTTACGATAACCTAAACAGCAAGAAGAGGAAAGGCGACGGGAACGTGAACAACGCCAGGCCGCTGAGGAACGGGCGCAGGCAGCCGAGGAAACCGCGAGAAGGGAACGCGAGCAACGACAGGCAGCGGAGGAGGAGATCGCGAAGTTGCGGCGCGAACTGGAGGCATCAAGGAGGGGGGAGGCGAGTGCTTAACCGGTTTGATGGACAGCGGTGGCCGCAAATACACTTATACCAATCTCAATTCTCCTTTGCCATACCCAGCTTGCATACCAGTCCATGTAGTTCAACGTTGTCAGTAATGGAAGGATGATGTGACATCCTTGCTGATCCAAGTACCCGTGTCATCGATACTACTCTGAAGGATCTCAGGCAAGCACTCCGGACTTGCTACCGCTGAGACTATGCTATCCACTCGATGTCATCGACCTGACCCTCATTCCACCCCAGTCCCATCTTCATATTTCAAGTCCTCTTGGACGTGCTCCGCAGAACGAAATGAAACGGCACATTCACTCACGACCCGAAAGCGACCGGTGGTATCACCTCTCACTGCCAACTGCGCCGCATCTCCACCGTCACAGGTGCTGACGCAACGAGGATCTCTGTCAGAAGTTGGACATGCTATATAGATCTCCTATGAGCCTTAAACCCGCCACATTATGGAAAGCCGGACGCGCACGCTACAAACATCCAAGTCGCCTTATTCATTTTTGGCAACTGACTTTGGTCAAAACCCTGGGAAGTCCAAATGCCTAAAGTCCAATATATACTTTCTTTGTATTTTCCAATTCTCCAATAATGAGACATCCAAATACTAGTATCTTGTAATTCCCAATGGCGAAAAGTCAAAACATTGTCATGCCAGTTTTCATATGTCTCCAAAGCACATGATATATAAAAGCAATATATCTAAGTTGCCAATTTTCATACATCCCCAAAGCAAGTTTATATGCAAACATGCCAGCATGTAGTCATAGTATTATCTACATATGATATCATGTTGTATGAGGTCATGCTGATCTACAAGCATCAGGAAAATCATTTTGACAGGTAGCAACCTGCATCAAGTAGATAGTGACATACAGCTTCAATGTCACTATGTAATATCAGGCACATGTTCCATATTGATACGAAGCTGTCACCAAGTGACATGAAGTGCTACATAGCTATCATAGCAATAGACAGTCCTCTAGTAGGATGCTGTAGACATATTAATACTCTATGAATTCTACAAAGACAAAGTAGCCTACATAGGAATGAAGGCAGACTATTACTACAGTGTCCTGTCTCCACCTGTGTGTCACAGTCCACACCACATATTAGTAACAAAGATGTACCTTGATCCTCATTACTAACTAGAGGGAGAACCTAATATTACAGTGCTGCAGCACTCAGCAGTACCTTAGTGGTGAGAAAATACGAGGTAGATAGTACAAGATTAGATCAGCTGACTAACGCTAATATAATGGCTAGTATTATAAGGTAGGCCTCACGCAGATCCAGCAAACCTCAGGGTCTGTGACCGAAGTGTGACATAGGGACTTAGCAATGACACCGGCTAGTGAATAGGCCGTAATTACCATTTATGGTGTATACGTAGTGTATGTACTGGTGCTACGGAGGGCTCGAGAATGTTAATGAGTAGTAGACTATTGAAATGCTTTGCAAGAACGAAATGCTCTATCCTAATGGTATGGAGATTTGGTATAGTGTATTGCATGAAGATCTGAGAATTACGAATAAAATATTTACCACACTATTAGAGTATTTGAGCATCCTCGAGCTCATTCATGATGGACACAGGAAGAACACGATGGCCGTGATACTTCCTTGTAGCCCAGGTGGCTTGCCGTCCATTGAGGCCCTTGTAATATGCATCCATAAAGCAACGGGACCTAATCGCAAATCTGATGTGGTATGCATAGGATCCCTTGTTTATCAAAGTTTGATTGATAAGAACTCACTTTTGCATACTCATGAGAGGAACTGAGTCCAGTGCTCGAATCACGTTTTGCTCCAAATCGCAGTCCTTCGACGATGGTGGATAGCAACGGTACAGCCGCTTTGCATAACCCCAGCATTGTTCAATAAAATTCAGCTCACAATGAAATTTGGGAAGGAAGAGGACCTGAAAACCTCGCTCATGACATATTGTTTCCAAGCATGATTCGACATCAGTGAAGTCTGGTTGGGAGAAAAGAAGGCGATGGCAGCAGCAGTTGGTGGAATTTGGTGGGCATTTGAAATTCCTGCACTGTGCCTTCAGTCCCTTGACATCATAGCCATGCTCAGTGAGAATCTGTGCCATCCCTTTGAAAAGGCCAGCATTTGGATGTCCATCAGGCCAGTAAAATGCCTGTGGTATGCCGTTATGGAAGCCATCAGTGATGCAAATCTTCTCTGTAGCCAGTTTACCATTTGCATCATGCAAATATTTTCCATTGGAATCTCTCTTTGGAACAGTAATCCCCCAATCTATGCAGCCACAGGGCATAATGTGAGCACACAGTGCATCCCCTGCATGCTTAAGGTGAGTTCTTGCATTGTCGAAGATGAAGACATGGTCCTCATGTGGGAAATCCTTCTCTAGGATTGTCATTGCCATCTCTGCTTGGCAGATAACTGCATCATTCGAGAAGTAGCCATCCCATGCTTTCCCTGCACGGAATAGCACACGTGCTGACCCTTTTCCATCAGGTGACCGTAACCAACCATAATCAGCTGACACAAAGTCTGCAACCATCAGTGACAGCCCCTCCCCTTTCGGTTGTGGTGTGGGTTTCTCATCATGGTGGACCCAGTGTTTTTTGCATCGATCATGGGCATAAAATGTGGATTCATCATGAAACCATATGACAGTGGGTCAGCTGTGCAACAATTGCCCTTCTTCAAGCTGATTAGTGTCTGTGGCTGACCATTTCCGTGTTTTCGAGTCAAGGGCATACCATGCAGGCAGAAACTTGTTCTGCCGGTACTCAACAACATCCTCCCACTCGTGCCCATCAACATACTGCCCATTATGGGCTGTGGTCCAGGAATAGCCAGTATGTTCCATCCAATGCTGTGCAGTTGCCAATGACACAGTCTTCAATAGATTGAAGTGCTGCTGTACATTGGGGATGGCCAGGTAGTCAACAATTGCCTGGGCAGTCACATATTTCCCACAGGATCATAGGTGGGTGAGGATCTCCTCTTGCAAATCTTCATCCTTGATTACTGACTCCGTAGAAGCATGATGTTTTCCTGATGGTAGGTTTTCTCGATCCAAAATAAAGCACTTTGCCCAGTGATATAGTTGTCTTGCCATGTAAGGCCCCTTTCCAATGAACTTTGCTGTCTTGAGTGTTGCAGCTGACCATGGTGTGCCATTTGTGAAGGCATGGATGAAGCATTCAACCCATGATAGCCGCTTTTCAAGAGAGCGACTGATGGTAGGTGCACTGTATCCATAGCCACTAATACGAGGTGGCCTAAGGATATTCCCCAGGTCCTCAAGTGCAAGCCTTGCAGCATCAACAGTGGGTGGTGTGCGATACTCGATGGAATGCCATGGAAACTTGGTTGGCTCAGTGGACTGAGACTGGACAGTGCTTGACTCAGAGGGGAAGTTGAGTTCCTCATACCCTTCAACAACCTCTGGCTCATAGAAATCCAGTGAGCAATCCAGCCCATTGTCAGATTCTGTTTCTATTCCTGGGCTGTCACTTATTTCCAAACTATCATCAGAAAAGTCAGATGACTCTGATTCCCCAGAAATGTTGGAATGCTCAGTGAATTGATTAGTGAGCGCTACACAGGCTGGTCTTTCAGCAGCAACAGAAGACTTAGATTGACACTGAATGGTGTCTAGTCCTAGCTCTATGGGAGGATTCTAGAGTCGTTGGAATGTCAAAAATCTGTGGTAAAGAGAACTAGGCATTGCACAAACATTTTGTCTTTCACCCTCCAATGAAAGTCTCGGCTTCTTGGCCTGAAGATTTGCTATAGCTGCTCGGACTTTCCTTGACCTCTTGGGCATTGAGCCAATGACACAATACAATGCAACTCAGACACTTAGACACGATCCCACTAGGCAAGGATGTGCTTGTGTAGTCAGCAAACTTTTAGCACCAATATTTAATCTTTATTTTCTGCACCTAACCACTGTAAGCTCTTCTTCTTCTTCCCCAGAGCCTTTTTAAAAAAACTGAAACCAATGAAGTTTCAAGAACCTGTCCCTTTATAACTTACTGGAGGCAGATTTTAGCTACTTGTGGTGTATCATTAACCTTTGCATTTTGAAGTCTGTGTCACGCATTATCATGCTTTTGCATGTGGCATTTGCTGGATCTGGTTGGGGTCTACCTTATAATTATTGTGCAATCTGCCGAAACAAACTCTGGCACCGCCTCCTGATGACACCCAGCCTGTGCCCACTGTTTCCCACAATGTCAGAACTCTCGTGCTTGCTGTTGCCTCCGACGAGCAACATATCTCACTTGATTATGGGCCAAATTTAATGTGGTTTTCTTTATATATGCTTCTTACTGCATTATTAGCATACTATACAGTGTTATTTAAGGTAAAAACATAATATATGGTGTTATTGGGACATGGGTTGAAAATCAACCACCCAGGTATCCCTGGAATTATAATTCCCACATGGAGCTGTGTCAGGTACAGTGTCTGACTGCAAGCTGAGTTTCTACTTATCTGTTATTGCCTTCTGTTGGGATATTAAACTGCCTTTTAGTAGTTCATATTTAGTGCGAAGGTTTGTTGCTTACATAAGCAAAAGTGCGTACATACAGTAGAGTAAATTTTCTCCCTTCCTCAGTAGCTTGGTGTTACTGGGGAGTAAGTCACCTTTTTATTTAGCCTTTTCACTTACTGATCACCTGTAGTTAATTATCTGACAGGTACATATTAATATAAAGTAGCTTGGTGTTACTGGGGATTAATTATCTGACACCTTCCTTGCTGCTGGCAATGATGAGCATGGCGCTGTGCCCCGTTTTCCTACTCAATGACTATGCCACCTTGGCCTGTTAGGCCACCCTGTACCTACTGGTTGCCCACAACACTTTTTTCGCACCAGCTGGCCCTGTCAACATCGTTTTTACTCAGGTAGTCATGTGTCAGTGACCTGCAGCATGGCGCAAGCATGCCACTCTCGTTGCCTGCACTACATGGTTCCCATCCTTGGAGTAATGGTGATATAGGTGAATCCCCTTCCATTGCATTGTACTCTGATTCAGACTGTTCTCATAGCTGTCTTGCCTGTAACCATGCAATGCAAGGTGTCACCACCAGGTTCTTTGTCAGTGATCCAACCAGAGTCGATGATGCTGGCATGTAAGTTGAGAAAGATCCTATTCCTGTAAATCCTTTTGCACCATGGTCTCGAACTCACAGAGCGCTGACAGATCTGTGTTCAGGCTCCCCTTCTATCCTCCACCTGCAATTTAACTGACTTCAATCACCCGCCAATGTTGATGAATGCATACCCACACCTGTGCGTACTCCCTTTGGCCGTGTGTCAATGAACTGCAGTGTAGATCAGGTGTGTAGTAGTTGATGGTAGTATGTAAGTTGGCAAAAGTTTTATTCCTGCAAAATCCTTCTGCACCATCGCTTTGAATTCACTGAGTGTCGACAGACCTGCGTTCAGCTCCCCTCCCCCCTCCCTCTATCTTTAGCCATCAGCATAGATCAAGTATGTAGTTGACGATGATACATAAGTGTTCCTACAAAATCCTTTCATACCATCATCTCAAACTCACTAAGTGTTGACAGATCCACATTCAGGCCCCTCCCCCCTGCTTCTACCATTAGCCATGCACCAACGATCTGCACTGCAGGTCAAGTATGTCGATGACGATGCTAATAATATGTAAGTGTTCTTGCAAAATCCTTCTGTACCATAGTTTCAAACTCACTGAGTGTCAATAGATGTGCATTTGTCTCCCCCAGCTCCTACCTGGTGCATCTTACCTTCAGCCACCAGTGCAGATCCAATATGCAGTCGATGATGCCAATATGTAAGTATTCTTGCAAAATCCTTCTGCACCATGGTTTTGAATCCACCGGATGTCAATAGATCTGCATTCAGCCCCCCTCACCCCCCTCCCCTGCTCCTACCATTAGTCATGCACTGATGATCTGCACTGCAGGTCCAGCATGATGATGCTAACATGTAAGTTGGATGTCCTGCAAAAATCCTTCCATACCATGGTCTCAAAACTTACTGAGCAACAGGGCATTCAGTCTCCCCTCCCCCCTGGCTCCTACCCAGTGCACCTTGGCTTTGGCTGTCAGTGCAGATTCAGTATATAGATGACAACAGTAATATGTAAGTTGGGAAAGGTCCACAAAAGGTGTGCCTGACTGAACGTTCCAAGAATTTACATTAATCCATTCGCAGTATCGTTGTTTCACTGCTCTGCTGGGTTCTCCCCAGGTACCCGAGTACTTACAATGGTATAGTCACTCGTCCACATGGCAACTCAGGTGTTGTGAAATCAAAATTCAGCTCTAACCTTTCACCACAGACATTTGGCACCAGCGTGTGCATCATATGTCCATGTCTTGGTTTGATGGCCTGACTGGCCACCCAAATGCCAGATCCCCTACCTATTCATTAGAGGTGGTTATCTACCATTGACGATGGAGATTTGGCTGAAGTAGCTCAAGTACAAACAGACAGAAATACCTCATCAGCCTGAAGACAGGATGGGATAGATTGAATGCTTGCATGGAGAGAACATGCCTACATCATCACAAGTCACTCATTGTATGTTTGGTCTTTACTAGTTGTATATGCATGCATCTCATATAACATGACATGATGATCATACAGCTAAGTAGTGGGTCCCCCCAGCCCCAATCTACATTGCACATGGCATTTGACTCAATTATGGACAATGTGGTTCTCTAGTGGAAACTTTGGCTGTTCGCTTACAACCAGCCTGGTAAGTTGTTTTCCCTGGTTCCTGGAAATAACAGCCTGTCAGTGTTCCTGCAAAATCCTTCTGCACCATTGTCTCGAACTCACTAATATGTTTGGTCTTTACTAGTTGTATATGCATGCATCTCATATAACATGACATGATGATCATACACCTAAGCAGTGGGTCCCCTCATCCCCCAATCTACATTGCACATGATGTTTGACTCAATTATAGCCAATGTGGTTCTCTAGTGGAAATTTTGGCTGTTCACTTATGACCAGCCTGGTAAGTTGTTTTCCCTGGTTCCTGGAACTAACAGCCTGTCAGTGTCCCTGCAAAATCCTTTCACACCATTGTCTCAAACTCACTAAGTGTCGACAGATCTGTGTTCAGGCCCCCTACCCCTCGCTCATACCATTAGCTGTCCACCACTGATCTGTGGTGCAGATCAAATGTGTCGATGACGATGCCAATTTGTAAGTATCTTTGCAGAATCGTCCTGTACCATGGCTTCAAGCTCCCTTGCATCAACAGATCTATGTTCACTTGTCATGTTGAGTTGATTGTTCCTCAGTTACTGTTGGGACTTACATAGAACTTTAACCTAGAGTTACCTCATTTATGTTAAAGCTTTTTATGTTATGGAAACAGACTTGTAATCATACTAAAAGTCTTAGCCAAACTTTGTTATAGTAGCTGATAACTATGTAAAC
This sequence comes from Pisolithus marmoratus, assembly GCA_024613145.1. NCBI lineage: Eukaryota > Fungi > Basidiomycota > Agaricomycetes > Boletales > Pisolithaceae > Pisolithus > Pisolithus marmoratus. Next base: position 106,294 of record JANFAE010000313.1, on the reverse strand, counting down.
ATTCTTTTTGCACTCAGTCCGAGTTCGAGTCAGAACTTGAAGATGAGCATACAGGACTGACACTATCACATTCCCTAGTCAAATCCTTGGTTGTGCGCCTATGGGGAGAATGGTAAATCTGTTGCCCTCATGCCTGGCACATCTTGTTGTGGGTAATCCTCACCCTAAGCTCTGCATCTGTCAGCCTAACCCATTTGCAAGCTTCCGAGTTCAAGGCATCAAGTAACTTCTCCACCTCTGCGCAGCCACCAATCTTAGAAGGGTTCCACACTGCACCTGAGAGCGGCCAGCCTCTCAGCATAACACCATAGCATTCAACAATTTGATGCTCATAGTTAGTATAATTCATTTTCACTTTGGCCTTCACTTTCTTCTTTGTCAATAAGTAGTCTGTGATGTACATGTTCAGTAATATAACTATATCAAAGCTACAAGTATGTACTCACCAAGTTCCTCCTGAATGAGAGAGTGGCACTCGCTGATCAGTTTGTTGAGAGGGCGCTGGCGCTTAGTCATGGCAGGCATATCTTAACATACAATTAGATATATATATGACACAATGATTGAAGGGGACATACCAATCCCACCGACCACCCAAGACTCGAGATGAAGTGCTAAACGATGTGGTTCAATGTCCAGAACAGTCCACACAAAATTCTCTGCTTTTGGGGTGAAAAAAAGCTTTGGCTCTGAAAGGTCTTTGACTGTTCCTCAGACTGCAATGTAAAATCCTTCTAGCCCAGTTTGTGCACATAGGGCAGTCCACTGACATTATAATCTTAGTGTGAAAACATTAAGGAATGGATTATTTTACCTCCCAGTCCATGTTCGCAAAAGCAGCACTGATGGTGTGGCTGACAGCCTTGGGGTTTGAATGCACAACCAGGACCTTCTTATCTCGAGCAACTCGAACTCCAGCATTATAAGCCTCTTGCTGCACAGGTGTCAAGTTCTGGTAGGCGACTTGTAAATCAATCTTGTTTTGTGCCACAAATTGTGTGAGTTTGACATGGTCACCCTGGTCGCAGCCTATGGATGAAAAGAATGTCGAAACATGATAATATCCAAGGATGAGCTGGATCTGTACCAGCATTTGCCTCACAAAGCTTCGCCCTAATGAATGCATTCCATGAGTTGACTCGTCAGTGGTTGTGGAGGTTGTCACTCTTAAGAAAGAGCTGGGTGCGAGTCCACTTAAGAGATCTGGAAGTGTGAAAGAGTAAGTTTGGGCAGTAAAAGGCTGATGTGTACGTACCATCCATGATTTTGGGCAATATCCTTGGCCTCTTGGGCATAACCCTGCTGTGCGCTAGTAATGTCACTGGCAAGTTTCAATTGCCTAGTGCAATGCTCCGCCTTTTGACCATTGCTGAGCTTAGGACGTATGCACTTACCATGGAGAGTAGCTGTGTGAGCCATCTCAGTGAAACACTGAACTGAAAAAATAAAACCATACTGTTTTATATCCCAGATGGAGGGAAGAGCACATCATGAACTATGCAAGAGTTGAGACCAAGAATATTGGTCTATTCTGTTCAGCTGTGTGCTAGCAGTCAGGGTGATGCAATGAACCTGACAGGGCACAAATAGGCTTAACTGAGTAATGTTTACCTTAGACTGGAGAATGCAGACCAGGGAGTGATCTGCCAACTCAGCTTGGGGATGATATGGTGCACTGGAACCAAGATACGGGCAGGAGAGTCATAACAACTAACTCGGGATTAATGGTGTCATATGGCGTCTGCCTGGTAGGAACAGCCTTCGTATGTATGCTGTGAGTTGTCCCCATGCCTGACACTGGTAGCAGCTGCATCAGTGAGACTCCTGGTTCGCTAGACACTGAAATGGACTCACTAGTAAGAATGTCGGTATATGCAGTGGGGAATGAAGTGCCCCCTTCCATCGACAGTCACTCAGCACATCCCAAATCCCACTAGATGCTCGAGGTGTTATAGTTGATCATTCTCCAATGTTGCTTCAGTAGCCGTTCTTTGCCTGTGATGGGGTGAACGTTTGCCGCAGAAGAAATGGACATGTTCATCTGCAGCCCTTGAGTACCAGAGCCCCAGACCCAACGATGCAGCTGATGACATTAGCATTAGCTAGCATAACCCACTGTGACAAGTACTGACCTGCCAACCCTTTGCCAGGACCCTTGAGACCAGGAAGAGCTCATCCCAAGTCCCACTAGATGCTGAAGGTGCATTTGGCGACTCTCCAATGTTGCTTCGGTAGCTGTTCCCTGCCTGTGATAGGCCTGCCAGCTGTATTGCTCATGGACTCACAGATGAACAGCAGAAAATGCATGCAATAATTGCTGCCACCCCACATTGAGACTGAGAGAGTCCATCGGTATCAAATTCCTCTGTGGCTGTGCTGCCCAGCAGAGTTAGATGCCATCCTTGGAATGCATTGGATAATGAGCTATGAGTCTACAGCATATCAGTAGGTAGTAAAAGATAGTAGCAAGGGTATGGCTCACCTCAGTGATAAAGGAAGTCACTGAGGTGCAAAGGAATGTACTCGAAAATTTACTAGCATGATTATGTAAGCGAGAACGCGCAGTATCTACTAAGGTAAACCCGAATAACCAACACTCCCCCTCACTTAGGACAGAGTCCAAGTGCTGAAACAAACTGTTTAGCTTTAGTAGAGGGTAAGGCTTTGGTAAGGGTATCAGCAACCATTTCGGAGGTAGGACAATAAATGAGATGAAAAGAATGGTTTTCAACAGCAAAACGAATGAAAGGGTATCTTATGTCAATGTGTTTGGTACGAGCATGATAACTACCATCCTTTGTGAGAGCGATTGCAGCTTGACTGTCCAAGTGGAGTGGGAGTGGATGTTTGAGTGGGCGGAAGACTTCTCCAGTGAGATGGCGGAGCCATAGGCCTTCTTTTGCTGCATGGGTAGTGGCCACATACTCAGCCTTGGCAGTTGAGAGTGTGACGAGCTCTTGTTTGCGTGAAGCCCAGCTGACTGCACTACCATCGAGTAAGTATACATAGCCACTGATGGCACGGCGATGTTCCTGCATAGCTCCATCAGCATCAGTATAGCCTTCGAGACCACTCTCGACAACACCAAACGTCAGGGCTAAGGACTTGGTACCAGCTAGATACCTATATATCTGTTTTACAGCCTCCCAGTGAGCTAGTCCAGGAGCATTGTTGAATTGTGTGACTGTGGAGACAGCAAATGCAATGTCAGGATGAGTTCTGACTGCTAGGTGCATCAGTGATCCAACAGCAGCACGATAAGGAATAGTTTTCATGCGAGCAGCTTCTGCGACAGTCTTTGGAGACTGGTCATGCAAGAGTTTCAGGCCGGGATCCATTGGGACGGCAGCAGGTCTGGAGTTGGCAAGGTTGTACTTCACTAGGATAGCTTCTGTGTAGGTCTGCTGCAAGAGAGAGATGGTTCAGGCATGTCGATCACAGGTTACCTGCATCCCAAGTAGCCAGCTGATTGGTCCTAGATCCAAAATCTTATAACGTGTCAAGACCTCCTCTTTAAATGAGCAGATGAGGTCAGGAGAGTTTCTGGTCACTGTGCAATCATCAACATGGCTGGCCAGCACAAGTATATCATGCCCAATCTGACCATAGAAGATTCCCCAGTCCGCATGTGTGCGGCTGAGTCCAAGCTCGTTAAGTGACTTACTGAGCTCCTGGTACCACCGCAGTGCTCCCTGTTTGGAGCCGTAGAGGGCAACATTCAATTTTCCGACTGGTTGGATGAACTTCCCATTCGTAGTATAACCCTCCGGGATTTCCATGTAAATATCTTCACTGTCACTGAGTTTGCCATTGAGGAAGGCAGAGTGGAAGTCAAAGACTTCAACGTCCCAGTCGTTATGAGCAGCAATAGCAAGGATAGCACGTAGGGATGATAATCGGGCGACAGGAGCATAGGTATCTTCGTAGTCAACACCTTGGACCTGCGAATAACCTTTTGCAACAAGTTGTGCTTTATACTTCTCAATTTCGCCAGTAGTGTTCTGTTTGATCTTAAAAACCCATTTGCAGCCAATGACGTTCGCTCCATTGGGGCACTCAACAACGTCCCAGGTATGTGCAGCTTCGAGACTCTTCAGTTCGGCATGGATAGCTGCTTCCCAGCTTGGCCAGTCTCCTCGTGCCTTTGCCTCACTCACTGTTGAGGGATCGAGCCTCTCAGCCTCATTTACACCTGCAACCATAGCATAGACATCTTCTAGGTCGTCGTCAGCAGTTAGTTCGTCTTCGATTAGAGTGAGGGTTGTGTTCTCAGGTGATTTGGGACTGTTGTGATGACTGTCACTGTCACGTAGTTGTCTCATGTAATCCAGTGTGATGTGACCATCACACGTGCCCTCTCCTGCCCTCAGACGTCTCATATAGTCGGATTCGAAGCGCTGGCAAGTGGAGCAACGAAGTGGAGGCGGAGTTTCGAAGGTTGGACCCAAATGGTCAGTTCTGGGTGCGTGATCAGTCGTTTCTGGGTCCGTCGGCTGTGGGACTGCGAGTACAGGTCGGTCTGGAGTCGTTTGAGCTGGCGGGAGCGATTCTGGTCGTTCCGAATGGTTTTGCAATCGGGCGTGACCATTCTGCATGTTCTGTGAGTCCACACTCTCCCCCTCATGCGGAAGGCATTGAAGCGACACAGCGATGTCTCATTTGGGAAATACAATGCTTCTCTCGACTCCTACTGTCTTCGAATCAGCCCAATACACCCTGTGGCTGTCACTTTGAGCATCAAAGCCCAGCCAGTATCCATCTCGGGCCCTTGCATCGAGTTTTGAGCCACTGGTGTCATGAACTTTGACTCGGCAGCCCCAGACAGGTAAGTTTGATAGATCTGGTGCCCTTTTGTAGAGCATTTCATATGGTGTCTTGGTTCCAAGGTGGCGTGTTGACAATCTATTTTTCAGCCAGGTTGTGTGCATTATTGCCTCACCCCAGAGGTTTTTTGGTAATCCGGATGCATGTATCATGGCTCAGACACGTTCGACAAGCATGCAGTTGAGTCGTTCGGCCACACCATTGTGTTCAGGTGTGTCATGCACAGTAACATGCCTTTCTGTGCCTTTCAATTGAAGATATTGATTGAACTCCTTGCTCAGGTACTTGCCACCATGATTGGAACACAAACATTTGATTTTTGTGTTGAACTGGGTCAACAGCCATGTTTCATATGCTTTGTAGGATGAGAAAGTGTCGGCTTTGGATTTCTGTAGGTACAAGGTGGTGTACCGTGTGTGATCATCCATGAATGAAACATAGTACAGACTATGACCCAGTGTCTGGACAGGGGAAGGTCCCCAGAGGTCTGTGTGGACTTCGTCACCCAGGTTTTCATGTTGTGGTGGGTCACATTCCTTTCCAATTGGTTTGCAAGTGGTCTTGGCATATTCGCAGGAGTCACCAGCACCCATGGTGGAGCATGCCTCATTGAGTGTGATGCTGGTGATGGTGCCATCCTTGAGCATGGCTCGAATGGCAGTAGGGAAAATATGGCCAAGTTGTACATGAATTTCCTCCATTGTGAGTGGGTCGGGAGCCTTTGCGAGACCAGCGAAAACATGACGTGAGTGTTTGAGGCAGTATAGACCTTTATTTAGGGGAATTTCACTGAGCTTCTTCTTCCGAGTGTTGAAAATTTGGCAATGTTTGTCATGGAAGAGTGCTGCATATCCTGTGACATCCAGCTTGCTGATGGACACAAGAGTGATGCCCATTTTTGGTGCGTAGAGCATGTCCTTGAGGCGGATGCGAGTCTGACCCTTTTCAGATGGCAGGGAAATCATGAGATCTCCTTTTCCAATTGCAAGGAAAGTGTGGTTGTCAGTGGCTGTGATTGACTTACATAGGTATGATGGGCTTGTAATCGAGGAATTGGCTGCAGTAGGAGGACATGTGCCTTGAGGCTCCAGAATCGAAGAGGATCATTTCTTCATGGTTGCTGAGACTTGTGCCAGCAAGAAGGGCATGATCATAGGTCTTGGTAAATGCTTCTTCATTGAGGTTGAGATCTGTGAGGATGGCAGTATCCTCCTTGGTGACTTCTGATAGCCAGTCATCATCTACCTGTGTGAGCCAGACACCTTCTGGTTCAGCATCTGTGCTGGACTGTGTAGTCGTGCTTGCTGTGGTGGCAGCGGTAGCGGCCTTCTCACTACCTTTCTTCTTCCCTTTAAACCACTTGGGGGCCTTTCCAGCTCTTCTGCTGCCCTCTTGCCAACATTGGTCCTTGTTATGACCTTTCTTTCCACAGTTTTCGCAGGTGATTGACTTCTTGTCCTTTGCTGAGTAGGCTGCGTCCTCAGTTGTGGTAGAGGTAGTTTTCTTCCAGCAGATCTTGCGTCGATCATACTCATCGAGTAGGATCTTCATAATAAAGTCAGATTCAAGGTCCTTCTGAGAGACAAGAGCTGAGGACGTCATGGCTGCGGTGTTGGAGTCATATGAAGTCAGAAGGGAGTTAAGGATGATGGCAGTGAAGTCTTCATCACTGATTGACTGTCCCAGTGCAGCGAGTTCTTCATGCATCGAGTGCAGCTTGTCGAAGTGAGCACGGAGGTCACCTTTCTCAGCACAGCGAATTTCGTGTAGCTTGTGATGAAGGTCTATTGCAACAACACGAGAGCAATTCTGGAAGAGGTTTGTGAGTGTATCCCATACATTCTTTGCAGTCTCTTCTTCCTGAACATGAAGGAACAGAGATTCCGGGAGTGACACTGCAATGACTTGTTTGACAGTGCCATCATCTTTGGACCATTCCTTAATTTTGGCAGGATACTCGCTGACAAGTTTTTGCTCAGCAGCTGTGGGCTTCCAGGTGGAATCTTTTCCTTTTGAGGGATCTTCTGGTTTTGCATCCAAGCCACTTAGGTGATCTGTTAGGCCTTTCGAGCCAACAGCCCACTCAACTCAAGCCTTGTAGTAGAGCCAATTGCTACCATCCACATTAAGAGTGGGGACTTGTAGGTAGTCTTCTTTTGCCATAGTAGGTAATGCTTCTGTCCAAGAATTCTTCTGGTATTAGAGCGCAGGAGTGGGGCTCATAACCTAATGAGCTATGAGTCTCAGTGATAAAGGAAGTCACTGAGGTGCAAAGGAATGTACTCGAAAATTTACTAGCATGATTATGTAAGCAAGAACGCGCAGTATCTACTAAGGTAAACCCGAATAACCAACATTGGACTCATGGACACGCAGCAGAAAATGCATGCAACAACTGCTGCCAACCCACATTGAAACTCTTGAATCAGGACATTCCCCCCCTCTCAAATCCAAACACATTACCTGCAAATGTCAGTCTCAAATTCCTCTACAGCTGTGCCACCCAATAGAATTAGATGCTACTCAGGATTCATTGATGAGAATGACTACATATGTTACTTGGAAAGATGGAAGGGGAGTGGCCCAACAAGTGAGTTGATGAACCCCAAAGGCTTGTGGGACTACAAGCTAACTCTCTGACAATGAGGAAGTGGATAATGAAAAGGACAAGAAGCACATATGATTGTTGTAAACAAGCATGATACCAGAACTGCTCTGCACAAATAGGTAGGAGTTCCACTATGCCATCCAGATAGAATGGCAGGTCATGAAGAGCAGCTAATAGTTCATTACAGAAACAAATGATCAGATGCTGTGATGACGGGAGGCAGCATACAAAGCACCCACACTTGCCAGCATCTCTTGTATCTGATTTTACCATGTAGACTGATATCACCAAAGTTATCCTGCAGTCTCAGTGGCGAATTAGCTAACTGGCAGTTGACTTTCATCACCTACCAGTATCCAGACTCATAGCACTCATTTTGACTGCGAGAAGCTGGATATCAGTAAGTCTCAGTTCAGACATCAGTAACATGTCTGTGGTGCAGGAAAATATGCTGAATACCCATGACAAAAAAAAACTGTAGGATGTTTCATGGGGCTGCACTGTGTTGATCTGTTCTCAGTGTGGCAGACACTTTGGTGCCATTCTACCCCGACATGAGTGAGCCAAGTGGAGGTCAAAAGATATCAGTACATTGGTGGTTTGAAGAAAATGGTTGATTACTTGTGATAAGCCTTGTGACATGTTTTGTTGATGGCCAGCAGATGCTTTGGTGCCATTCTATCCTGATGGGGTCAAAAGGTATCAACACGTTGGTAGTTTGAGAAAAACATGTTGATTACTTGTGATAGGCCTCGTGACATATTTCGTCGATGCAGCAGATGCTTTGGTGCCATGAGTGGAATGAGATCCTGGGAGTGGACTCAGTTCAAACTGATAATAATATTAGCACGTGTAGTAGATGCTTCATAATATGATTGTAATGTAGAACTACATTATCGTCTATGTAATCCTGCTGGCTTGGTCCTGCTGTGCTCGAATGTATGTTTGTATGAGTTGGTGGTATTCTTACAAGGGTAAGATGATAGATCTTGAGGGATGATTTGGTGCCATTCTATCCTGACTTGAGAAATGTGTATGATCAGCACTATATACAGTGAGCAACAAAAACATTGCAATGTTTGCAACATTTTGATTGTATGTAAGATAGCTTGGGATTGGTTGTGGTTGTGCTAATGCCATAGGGAAGACAATTGTAGCCCTTGGTCCCAGCTTTCCATTGGTGGTCTTCCCAAGCTCAGGAGTGATGTGGCTGTGATGGTATGGGCCAATTACTAAGGCCTATGCATTGCAATGTTTTTGTTGCTGACATCATGGTGGATGCAATCTACAGTTTGGAGTATGTATTCATGGCAGGAATGCCAGCTATTGCTTACATAATATATCACATGATAAATACAATGATTTGTCAGCATGTAAACAAAGCCAAACATTGAACTTGCATCATTTATCCTTATCCTGCACCACAACTCCAAACACTGCCTATCTGGCTCATCAGGGTTACTCTCTCAGGGAAATGTCAGCAAAATCTGGTCCTCACAGCACTACCATGAGTAGGATGTATGGCCAGCACCATTTGTTCCTTAAAAAAGTCACCCCTGTGCTGTTTCCCCCACTAATGCCTGAGGGGTCCTGATGCTAATCCATACTGGGAAAGCTGAAAATTTCATGGAGGTCAGTCTGGCACTTCAGGACATGAAGAGTGGATTAATATGCTCCCAACTAGTGTATTTCTGCCAAAGATAAGCTGGCACCAAGGTTGGGTTGAGGCATAGCCTCTATTGCACACTAGGTGGTCATGGGTGGGCTAGCCTACTGGGCTTCCAGGGTGCAGATTCCTTGCTGCAATATGTCCCTCAGCGTTTCCATTGGTCACTAATGACCAAATGTTCCTTTCCCAGACATCCACAGTTCAGTACATGGCATATTCTTGCTGACCCTTGATGACACCCAGTGTGAAAAGGAGACTATGCCTCAACCCAACCTTGGTGCCAGCTTATCTTTGGCAGAAATACACTAGTTGGGAGCATATTAATCCACTCTTCATGTCCTGAAGTGCCAGACTGACCTCCATGAAATTTTCAGCTTTCCCAGTATGGATTAGCATCAGGACCCCTCAGGCATTAGTGGGGGAAACAGCACAGGGGTGACTTTTTTAAGGAACAAATGGTGCTGGCCATACATCCTACTCATGGTAGCACTGTGAGGACCAGATTTTGCTGACATTTCCCTGAGAGAGTAACCCTGATGAGCCAGATAGGCAGTGTTTGGAGTTGTGGTGCAGGATAAGGATAAATGATGCAAGTTCAATGTTTGGCTTTGTTTACATGCTGACAAATCATTGTATTTATCATGTGATATATTATGTAAGCAATAGCTGGCATTCCTGCCATGAATACATACTCCACACTGTAGATTGCATCCACCATGATGTTGGCAACAAAAACATTGCAATGCATAGGCCTTAGTAATTGGCCCATACCATCACAGCCACATCACTCCTGAGCTTGGGAAGACCACCAATGGAAAGCTGGGATCAAGGGCTACAATTGTCTTCCCTATGGCATTAGCACAACCACAACCAATCCCAAGCTATCTTACATACAATCAAAATGTTGCAAACATTGCAACATTTTTGTTGCTCACTGTATTGTAGAACCTTGCTATGCATGCGATGTAATCCTACTGGCCCTAAGTACTTGTGTGCATTACATGCATACAGTAATTACATGTGTAGATGACAATAAATCAAGGATGCTTTGGTGCCATTCCATCCCAGCCTGAGTAGTGAAGGTCAAAATGTGTATGATTGAGTTGTAGAAGTCACTATTGTGACACCTGACTGACATAGTGGTACTAAACACACAACTCATGAGTAAGTTCATGTAGGATGAATAGTGTCAATCCCCTCGTCACAGTAGTGTACTCGTCAGGGGTGATACAATCAAGCTACCTTTGTAAATACAAAGATGTGTCATCTAATGCAGTGGCACCTGATCCAACGTATCTCCAAGACGGAATGCGTTGCTGTCGTTGTCATCATCATCGCCATCTTCCTCCTCGTCTTCGTGGCTAGCACCGTCACGCACGACTCGTAGTTGGGCCCCAATAGGTCTGTGACCCGTATAACCAGGCATCTCATATATCTTTTGTAGCCATGCACGATGAAAATCGTTGATGCAAGCCCTTTCAGTGTACATCGACTCCATCTTGGATGCAAGCCCCAAAGACCCCAAATCCCTGAATCCTTGTGCAGCGACCTTCATCTTCTCACCATCATAATCCAGCCATGCTTGAAGTCTTTGAATTTCAACATTGAGGCGAACAATCTCCTCCCATGATCACCGAAGCTTGTAGTACTTTGTCATCATCTCACAATTATCCAGTAAGGCCCACAGCTTCTCCAGCACCTCATAGCATGAATGTTTCAGAAGGGAAAATTCTCCCAGCAGGCTGTAGCCGATCACATCTGCATAGTCAAGCCTAGGGCATGGCAGACGTTGATGGGGTGCTAATCTGTTATAACGCTCGAGAGTGGTGCAGATGGTGGCGGAATGCCTGCTAATTGCTTTAGAAATGTGCTTGCACATCTTATAGCCTACGCACAGCTCAGTAATTTGATTTGCCCATTCATTTGTACATACCCGTTTTCACCAGGTTGGCCTTTGAGAGTTTGAACATTCGCTGTACAACTAAACCTTCGAGTTCCTCTACCACACGAATGAAGGTATGGTGCTTCGTGTATTCGCAGGTGTTGATGTACTCAGGGTGCAGAGGGGTCCAGCGGTCAGTGATGTTGTGCTGGTGCTCGAAATTGGCCACAATGTTCAGCTGCAGCTGATACTTCCAGAGTGTGGAAGCATACTCGGCATTGATGGCATTCGTCCCTTGCTGAGTGCTTTCATTAAGGCCAGATGTCGAAGTAAATTCAGCAGGTGTGTAGGTAAGATATGGAACCTGGGTGACACTGCCATAAGTTGCTCTATATGGCATGTCAGGGTGACTTGCAAGGGAAGGGGATGCTGTACATACTCTGCAAAGCTCAACTTTTTGAGGAGTTCAATGTACTCCATTGCTATTGAGGTAGCGTCTGACTCCCCTGCACATTGCTTCAAATACTCAAGTTCCTCCCAATGCCAAGACTCGAAATCATTGTCAGTGATGTCCTTACCATGCTTGAATTGCTCCAGTTCTGCCAGATTAGTTTGGATAATGTGCAGTGCTTGCTTGTAATTATTGTAGAGAAATATGCCTGTCAGAACAAATCTAGATCATACTGGACTATGAGTCAGTGAAACCCTTACTTAGCTCGAGATATTTGTCCGAGTCCCATTGGCTGAAATGGAGGTCCAAGAATTGTTTCCAATGGAACTCTAATGCGTGATGTATGAGCAGTGCTGTATTATTGGAACTTGAGAATATGCACTCACAAGTTTCCAAGTCTTCATTCCCAAATCCTAGCTGATAAACACTGCAAGCATTTCACAATTTTTCTTGAGAAAAAATGCTGAAAAAATTGAAGAAAGAGATACTCTTTTTTGACACATGTTTTCAAAGAGAAAAGGCAATAATAATGCTGTGTTTTCTTTGCATGATTTACTAAAAAACATTGGTTGATGCTAATACCCATTAGTGTAGAACCTAATGGGCATTACCATTAATTCATATTTTTGGGAATAAAAGAGTATCTCTTTCTTCAATTTTTTCAGCATATTTTGGGAGGAAAAATTGTGAAATGCTTGCAGTGAAAGTGGGTGATTCTGCAACTGACACATACGGTTGTGGGCAAATCCATGGAAGGCATTGACCACTACCTTCAGTTGTTTTTCCTGTGCCTTTGCTCCCAGTGAGCTGGCACTGATCGTCTTCTTGGATGCACAGCCAATGTCATGCCCAACAGCTTGGCCTGGCCCACAAATGTCGAGCAACTGATTAACAGCCACTAATCCATATTTCGCACTGTGAACATAAATGTGAGTGCCTGATTACAACTGGTGCAGGTCACATACAGCTCTCCACTTCGTTTCATCTCTGCAATGCACTCTACAAAGCCATGGCAGCAGGCCATTACAAAAATACCTGTTTGTTCGAATACTTGAATTTGATTTTCTTGAACAGACTTTGCTGCAGTCCAGTTGTCAGTGCAAGTAATAGCCTGCTTCTCTCTGGAAGTCTTGCCTGGCCTACCCCATACATTGTCCTTAAACATCTCCACCTCAGCATGAGGAATGAAATAGTCGCCATGAAATAATCGAGAGTCTGCAGATCCTGACCCATCCAAGTGCTTGGCAGATTGATTACCATCCATGCTATGTAGCCGAGCAGGGATCAACAGAGGTTCATCAGGTTGCTGTAATAACTGTTAGGTGCATGTCGGACTCTAGAGAACTACTCTAACCTCGAATGCACATGTGGGACAAGCCCCACATAACTTCCATGCAGGTCCATCATGGCCCAGAGCCTGTTGAAGTGATGTACGAATAGATCAGAGGATATTAAGATAAATATCAAAGGTGGCAGAGAGTTGAGTGCGGAGTTGTTGAGTATATGTGATCTAGCATATAGATTAGCTTGATCCTCGCATAACCGTATCCCACTTATGTTTTGCAAAGCACAAAGCACCTTCATCATTGCTTGAAGACTGAATGAAGATTGGCAGTGTCATATCTGATGGTAGAGCTCGAGGCATGCAAACCTGATCGCAACACAAGGTTGGGAAGGCGAGCAGCCAAGTAACCCTACATGTAGCAAGGCCACATTCGCACTTTCATTGGCTTGCTGGATCATGTTAACATGCTGCTCGTACTCTAGGCTGTCAGCACTAGAACACTCTGCTATTACCTGATTGCTCACTTATGAAAGACACCAATGACATCTACATGAAACACATGATCACCAGCCATGTCCTCCAGACTATTATGCTTCCATGCCAGATAGCAATCCACAAGGATTGGCATCTGTGCTTGCCATGCTTGATGGGCATGTCTGTTGCACTGTGCACGTGGGCATGTATCATGGTAGTGATGGGACCAAGGTTGACTGTATAGGTATTAGAGCAGGGGAGTTTCAAAGTATATTGGCAAAAGCAGGATGGAATGCACAAATGTATGAATGGCTGGAAGTATTTGGAGTACACCAGAGGAGCATCTTTGAGTTCATCTTCGTTGTCTTCATCTGGTGGTGGCAGTCCAATGACATCTTGACTGCTGTCCCCATAGTCTAGACCACCATTTGACTCAAATTCGAGGTCGTCTGTATCACCAATTTCCATGCATGCTTCCACCAGACATGCTGGCATGGACTGGGTGTTGGCTAGCTAATCTTTGGCAAGAAGTAAAGAAGAAGTTGAGATCCTGCACGTCGAGCCTCCTGCTGTTGCCTTTCTCGCACAAGCCTTGCCCTCTGAATCTGCGAGATTGATGCACTGCTTGTAGTGAGAGAGAAAGATGATGATAAGACACTCATTCTGATGCGACTTGACATCGTCCACTGTTTATTCTTCATTGCGGTCTGTAAGCAATTTGGAAAAATGCATCGAAGTGTGATATATGTACCTTATGTGGCTATGGAAGGACTACACCAGTACAATGTTGTGACACGAGTATGGCAGGTATGTAGGACAACACTAGGGTATGTTAGCTTGTCAAGGAGGATACTCGACAGTGAAAATGCTGCAACCTGCTGACAGGCTGTTAATTCCAGGAACCAGGGAAAACAACTTACCAGGCTGGTTGTAAGTGAACAGCCAAAATTTCCACTAGAGAACTGCATTGGCTATAATTGAGTCAAACATCATGTGCAATGTAGACTGGGGGATGAGGGGACCCACTGCTTAGGTGTATGATCATCATGTCATGTTATATGAGATGCATGCATATACAACTAGTAAAGACCAAACATATTAGTGAGTTCGAGACAATGGTGCAGAAGGATTTTGCAGGAACACTGACAGGCTGTTATTTCCAGGAACCAGGGAAAACAACTTACCAGGCTGGTTGTAAGCGAAAAGCCAAAGTTTCTGCTAGAGAACTGCTGTAGGGAGAATATCCTCCCTACTAGGATATTTCTTTTATTTCACTGTTTTTACTTACTGATTTGTTTTCTCTTCTTTCTTTTGTTTTTTTTACTTTGTGTTTGCACGCATTTGGCTTATGTAAGCCTGTGCGACCACTTCGAGAGCACTGTACATACTTAGAGGAATAATAGACGATCCACCATAGACGAAAAGCTGGAAATATAGATGAAGCAGAGGTGGACTTTTGTTTCTCTGTCCTCTGATGTTCTATAGATGTTTTCTTGAATCTCTTCTGGATTTTTGGGCATGTTTCTGGTCTTTTCTCTCTCTCCCTGACTCTGTACCAGGCAATTCTAGCCTCCTGGGTCGAACTGAGACCCCTTCCAACAGGAGCCTATTTTAGCCTCCTCCCACACTCCTTTATCAACAATCTTTACACCGCATCATCTGTAATTGAGTCAAACACCATGTGCAATGTAGATTGGGGCTGGGGGGACCCACTGCTTAGGTGTATGATCATCATGTCATGTTATATGAGATGCATGCATATACAACTAGTAAAGACCAAACATACAACAAGTGACTTGTGATGATGTAGGCATGTTCTCTCCATGCAAGCGTTCAATCTATCCCATCCCATCTTCGGGCTGACAAGGTATTTCCATCTGTTTGTACTTGAGCTACTTCAGCCGAATCTCCATTGTCGATGGTAGATAACCACCTCTAACAAATAGGTAGGGGATCTGGCATTTGGGTGGCCAGTCAGGCCATCAAACTGAGACGTGGACATATGATGCACATGCTGGTGCCAAATGTCTGTGGTGAAAGGTTAGAGCTGAATTTTGATTTCACAACACCTGAGTTGCCATGTGGACGAGTGACTATACCATTGTAAGTACTCGGGTACCTGGGGAGAACCCAGCAGAGCAGTGAAACAATGATACTGCAAATGGATTAATGTAAATTCTTGGAATGTTCAGTCAGGCACACCTTTTGTGGACCTTTCCCAACTTACATATTACCATCATCATCTATATACTGAATCTGCGCTGATGGCCAAAGGCAAGGTGCACTGGGTAGGAGCTGGGGGGGAGGGGAGACTGAATGCCCTGTTGCTCAGTAAGTTTTGAGACCATGGTATGGAAGGATTTTTGCAGGATGTCCAACTTACATGTTAGCATCATCATGCTGGACCTGCAGTGCAGATCATTGGTGCACAACTAATGGTAGGAGCAGGGGAGGGGGGTGAGGGGGGCTGAATGCAGATCTATTGACATCCGGTGGATTCAAAACCATGGTGCAGAAGGATTTTGCAAGAATACTTACATATTGGCATCATCGACTGCATACCAGATCTGCACTGGTGGCCAAAGGTAAGATGCACCAGGTAGGAGCTGGGGGAGACAAATGCACATCTATTGACACTTGGTGAGTTTGAAACTATGGTATGGAAGGATTTTGCAAGAACACTTACATATTATTAGCATCGTCATCGACATACTTGACCTGTGGTGTAGATCGTTGGTGCACGGCTAATGGTAGAAGCGGGGGGGAGGGGCCTGAATGCAGATCTGTCAACACTTAGTGAGTTTGAGATGATGGTACAAAAGGATCTTGTAGGAACACTTAGATATCATTGTCAACTACATACTTGATCTATGCTGATGGCTAAAGATAGAGGGAGGGGGGAGGGGAGCTGAACGCAGGTCTGTCGACACTCAGTGAATTCGAAGCGATGGTGCAGAAGGATTTTGCAGGAATAAAACTTTTGCCAACTTACATACTACTGTCAACTACTACACACCTGATCTACACTGCAGATCATTGATGCATGGCCAAAGGGAGTACACACAGGTGTGGGTACGTGTTCATCAACATTGGTGGGCAGTTGAAGTCAGTTAAATTGCAGGTGGAGGATAGAAGGGGAGCCTGAATGCAGATCTGTCAGCGCTCTGTGAGTTTGAGACCATGGTGCAAAAGGATTTACAGGAATAGGATCTTTCTTGACTTACATGCCAGTGTCATCAACTCTGGTTGGATCACTGACAAAGAACCTGGTGGTGACACCTTGCATCGCGTGGTTATGGGCAAGACAGCTATGAGAACAGTCTGAATCAGAGTACAATGCGATGGAAGGGGATTCACCTATATCACTGTTACTCCAAGGATGGGAACCATGTAGCGCAGGCAACGAGAGCAGCATGTTTGTGCCACACTGCAGGTTGCTGATGCATGACTACCTGAGTAAAAATGATGTTGACAGGGCCAGCTGGTGCGAAAAAAGCGTTGTGGGCAACCAGTAGGTACAGGGCGGCCTAACAGGCCAAGGCAGCATAGTCATTGAGTAGGAAAATGGGGCACAGCGCTGTGCTCATCGTTGCCAGCAGTGAGGAAGGCAATAACAGATAAGTAGAAACTCTGCTTGCAGTCGGACACTGTACCTGACACAGCTCCACGTGGGAATTATAATTCCAGGGATACCTGGGTGGTTGATTTTCAACCCATGTCCCAATAACACCATATATTATGGTTTTACCTTAAATAACACTGTATAGTATGCTAGTAATGCAGTAAGAAGCATATATAAAGAAAACCACATTAAATTTGCCCCATAATCAAGCGAGATATGTTGCTCGTTGGGGGCAATGGTGAGCACGAGAGTTCTGACATCATGGGAAACAGTGGGCACAGGCTGGGTGTCATTGGGAGGTGGTGCCCGAGTTTGTTTCAGCAGATTGCACAATAATTATATAATACTAGCCATTATATTAGTGTTAGTCAGCTGATCTAATCTTGTACTATCTACCTTGTATTTTCTCACCACTAAGGTACTGCTGAGTGCTGCAGCACTGTAATATTAGGTTCTCCCTCTAGTTAGTAATGAGGATCAAGGTACATCTTTGTTACTAATATGTGGCATGGACTGTGACACACAGGTGTCTGTCTCATTTGAGTGACATAGTTGTGTCCCAGATAGGAAATAGCTGCAAGGCTAATTGGTGCTGACATATGACATGTCAGATCTCAGAGCTCCCACCCATGCACATACATATGTATGTATATGTTACTGACAAATGTGCTGTGCCCTTTGCATCAACCAGCAATAATGATGGCTTGGCAAGAACTTGCTTATTGACATCACATGCACAACCATCATGCCTGTGATTTGTTTGGTGATATTTGCATCAACTATACAGCTTAATCAGCCACCCTGGACCTCACTCAGCACTCAGATGGACTGTGACTCACATCTACTTTGGACAGTGGACTCTTGTTCTTGTGATTTACCCAATCATATTCATTTGTAGTTATGGATGTCAGACATCAGCTAATGGGGGGATATGAAGATTTGGAGATTTTAAGGTAGGTATTCAAATGTTTCAAGTAACTGATGAATGAAATGTGATGATGCCCTGTAACCAGAAAGGCCTGGGAATGGGACACTGAGACTAGAATTGTGGAGAGGATGGGGAACAACCTTTGAGGGTGAAGCCTGCCAAGTTACAAGAGGGGCAGCAGCATTGCCTGGCTTCTTCAACCATATTGACATACTGTGTATTTCTTCTCCCAATTTGCCAATTCTGATGTATTTCCTGGTAATTGAATTGCTTGTTGAGTGAACAGGAAGTCTTCTCAGCAATTTCATTCTGAGCATGCATTGCCTGAGTGCATCACACTGATATATGTATCCTGTCATGACTCTCCAACCATATGCACTGCTTACCATTGCATGAGGGAAACCAGAAACAGATATGGACTGCTTCTTGTACAATAGTTAAGTGAGTTCCTTCACCTGAATTTCCATGCCATGGGATGATGATGTCTGACTTGCCCACCAGTGGCACTAAGTGTTTGGTGGTTGGCTGCCACAGCTGTTCACCCCATCAACTCCTAGACTCCAGCTCCAACTGAATGGTCCACCTTGATGCCCCCAGCTACAGGCATACTCCCCTGCCCATGCCTGCCTTGGCAAACCCAAAGCACTGCAGCTCCCACACAGTCTGCCTCCAAGCTGTTTCCATCATAGTTCCAATGGCAGTACATTTATGGCCCTTGGACTCAAGTGGGCATGATAATATATACTGACAACTGGCCCACTAGATCAAATGTTGTATAGATGAGTGGGTGACAGGTACATGGATATATACCTCTTCTACAATACAAGGGTACTGTGATGCATTTGAGTTGCATTTCAAATGCTGGAAACCTACAAAGCTGATACTGTACAAAATGGTAATATGTGTACTGTAGTGAGATATATATTGTGCTGGATAGCAGCTCAGTGAGCACATTAAGTCTATGGTTGGGTATGTACTGGCAGTAGCACACCACTATGAAATCTGTGGAGTGTCTATGTGTATATACATAGTCTGCATAGCCTACATAGCACACCAACTATGGTAGTGACACTGTACCAGGGCAAACTACTGGTGCTATGAAGTACTACATAATCTGACCCTATGGCTACATTGGCTACATATAGGGGACTTAACTACAGGGCTACAGATGCTATAGAGCCCACATAGGCCTATGTAGGAAAGTTTTTTTTTCCTGATGAGTAGTAACAAGAATCTTGCTTCACCAACAGACATACCCTGGCCTGCAAGAAATGTAACAAGATCTTCATTGCTACATGCACATCCATGAGCCTGGAGCATATGTTTGATGTCATTGGTGCCATAGCCATGAGATACAAGGTAGTGAGCAGCCAGCTCACCAAGTGGGCAGGTGAGGCATTGGACATGTGTAGTTGGTGTTGGATAATAATTGCTTGAGACAACACCATGTAGAGTACAGACATGGCTGTAGATGATGGGAGATGCTGCAGCAACCTCCATCCCAGAACAGCTAGTCAAGGGTGCATCAGGAAAATCAATTTGCTATGTAGCATAGCACATCAGGTACATTGTGATGTATAGACACCAGAGTGCTATGTAACCTCAGGCACATGCTTTGTAGTGACATGTAGCTGTCACTGTGTGACAACAAGTACTGTGTAGTTCTGGTAGCCTCTGCAGACAGTTCAGTAGCACATTGTAGACACTGTAGCATTGTAGTATGCTACAAAATGCTCTCGAGACCAACCAGCCTACATAGATAATCACTTGCTCATACACTGCAAGCATTTCACAATTTTTCTTCAAAAAACATGCTGAAAAAATTGAAGAAAGTGATACTCTTTTTTGACAGCTGTTTTCAAAGTGAAAAGGCAAAAATAATATTTTCTTTTCTTTGCATGACTTTCCACAAAACATTGATTGATGGTAATACCCATTAGTATAGAAGCTAATCAGCACTACCATCAATTCATGTTTTTCCACAGAAAAGACAGAGAAAAGGAAATATTATATTTGCATTTTTTCTGTGAACACAGCCAAAATAAAAGAGTATCTCTTGCTTCAATTTTTTCAACATATTTTGACATGAAAAATTGTGAAATGCTTGCAGTGATACCCATCATGACATTCACCATTTGTTCTTCTGCATACATCAACACATTTACCAGAACATTAAACAGCGTGCATATTAAAGAAAGACTGACTACTCTAGCACCAAAAACATATCCAAATCAATATATTTTTGGTAATCAAATTTGCAAAGTTCTGCCAGAGACCCAGCACATCAAAAAATAAAAGTGGCTAATGAAATATGTACACAACACTGTGTAGTAAAGTTTGCTTTTGTACTACCAATTAAGTGTAGTGTTTATTAGTAAGTGTTGTGTACACTTTTGATTGCCCAAAGTGTAGTAAAGTTTGCTTTTTTGACTACCAACTAAGTGTAGTGTTTATTAGGTACACAACACTTTGCTAATCAAACACTAATAAACACTACACTTACTTGGTAGCCAAAAAAGCAAACTTTACTACACTTTTGGTAATCAAATATGTACACAACACTTTGCTAATCAAATACTAATCAACAGTACACTCAGTTGGTAGTCAAAAATGCAAACTTTACTACACTTTTGGTAATGAAAAGTGTACACAACACTTTGCTAATCAAATCCTAATAAACACTACACTAAGTTGGTAGTCAAAAATGCGAAATTTACTACACTTTTTGGTAATGAAAAGTGTACACAACACTTTGCTAATCAAAT
This sequence comes from Pisolithus marmoratus, assembly GCA_024613145.1. Classification (NCBI taxonomy): domain Eukaryota; kingdom Fungi; phylum Basidiomycota; class Agaricomycetes; order Boletales; family Pisolithaceae; genus Pisolithus; species Pisolithus marmoratus. The sequence continues at coordinate 85,786 of JANFAE010000313.1, read as the reverse complement.
CCTAATAAACACCACACTTAGTTGGTAGTCAAAAATGCAAAATTTGTGTACACTATTAGTGCTATGTAGTCTACAGTTTTCACTACCAAATGTATGTACTGTTAGGTAGTGTTGTGTAGTCTACTATTTGTTTAGTGTTTTGTTGCATGCTGATTTTACTGAAATATCTGTGGCACTGGGGCTCTCTGGGTACCCTGGGATGTCATGTAGTACTCTAGCTTACTGTGACATGAAATTGCTGTGGCACTGGGACACACTGGGGGCTCTGGGGTGCTGTATGGCACTGTGGGATACTGTGACATTATGAAAATATGTGTCACTCTGGGGCATTTTTGGTGATTTGCTGATGTATGTTTGCATGCCTGATGCTGATGAAGTTCAGTCTGAGATTAGAGATAATACAAGATTCTGGCTGTTCTTCAAGGATGCGATTGGTGTGCTCAATGGTAGTCATATCCATGCAGCACCGTCTGCAAATGAGCAGGCAGCCTATTGAAATCAGAAAGGTTTTGTCTCACAGAACTGCTTATTCAGCTGTACCTTCCAACTCAAGTTCACTTATGCATTTACTGGGTGGGAGGGTTCAGCAACGGATGCTCATATTTATCAAGATGTGCTGGAGAAAGGGTTAACAATCCCTCCTGGTAAATTCTTTCTTGCAGATGCTGGTTTTCCACACCATCCAGAGCTACTAGTTCCATATCATGGCATTTGTTACCACCTAGTGGAGTGGCACCATGCAGATTCAAGGTATGTCTCCATTATCTAGATCATAAAATTGTGAGCCTTGCTAGACTAATTAGGCCTAGAAATAAAGAGGAGCTGTTCAACCTCCACCACTCATCTGCATGCAATGTGATTGAGTGCATCTTTAGTGTGCTAAAGCAATGCTTTCGCATCCTTCATCTCAGCCCCAAGTATGATATCCAGATTCAAGCTTGAATTCCAACTGCACTCTGTGCAATCCATAATTTTATCCATACTCATGATGCTGATGATGATGCTGACAAAGATTCCAATGAAGACCCTATGATGGATGACATAGGTGATGGTCTGCAAGGTGCAGGAGGATCAGACTCCATAGAAGATTTGGAAGTTGGGATTACTGATACAGAAGCATTGCAGGCTGCTCAGACTCTGTGCAATCAGATTGCACAGCAAATGTGGGAAGATTATCAGGAGAGGGTTTGCATGGGGGATATCAGGTCAGGTGATGATGAGACACTTCTGATTTTATGTCCCTATAGTAGTGCATTCCTGTTCACCCAATGTGCTGTACTTAGTATGAATCTCATGCTTGCTATGATTTATATGCATGTTTCACATGACTGCATGAAGAAATGATACAAATTGAAAGTAAAAATGACAACATTAGACATACATGATACAGCATGACAGATAGGCTACATGGACACAACTGGTCACCCAGCTTGACTTGCAGTACTCCCAAACTTCAGCTGGTACTCAAGATTTACATACTCCACCTGATCCTCCTTGTCAGTTGTCCTTAGATATATGTCAGTGAAACCCAAGCTTTGGGCAATGGACAACCAGATGAATGCCCTCTGGGACCTGGGAAGATTGCTATCTTCCCCATCCAGCAGCTGGATTGCATGTGACCTTGTAATTGATGCTTGCTTGACAGACAAGGATAGTGTCATGGTGATTGAGGTCATCAACTGTTTGATGGAGGTTTGAAGATCCTGCACATGTGGGTCCAGTGGGGCAGTGGATTTTTGGGAGCAGTGGGAATGGCCACTTCTGGCAGAGTCAACAGCTGCAGAGAGCTGAGCATGTTTGTTGCAGTTAAATGTTGAGATATTGGATGCATCTACAAATGGGAATGCTGATCCAACATCATTGTCACCAGCCACCTCTGAATGGACTTGCTTCCTGAGGTTTGAGGTGTTGGTGGGAGGAACATCACCAGATGCATCAAGTGCTGATGCACTAGATAATACAAGACTGGGAGGGGGAGGTATGACCTGACTGGATTGAACATTGGGACTCTTGATGCCCGATGGGACAGTGGATCTATTGGTGGATGTTGTTTCAGTATTTTGGGATATGGTGGTACTAGTACTGGCAGTCTGTGTGATATGCAGAATGAATGCATTGGTGCCTTGGGCAGCACTATTAGGTATAATATTGAATACAAGGCCATAATGTTCCCATCCACAATTCTTGAATGGATGGATGAATGGATGAGTCTGAAAGACTGTGTGTTTAGCAGTTCAATGACTGATACATGTGTGGATAACATACCTTTGCATAGCTCTCAAACACTTCCTTGTCCAGCTTGCATTGTACACCAGCTCCATGCACATTATCCCAGTGACACCCTGACTTCCCTCGAAATCCCTCGATGTCTTGATATATCTTTCAAATCTAAGAATTGACAGGGTCAGTTTGCTAGGTTACTGTAAAATAATTGTGATATGACTTACATGTGAGACCCACTTTTTTTTTACCATTGCTCCAGTCTTTGGTGGCCCACTGGTGAGAAACTGGGAGATATACTGAGTGGCAGAATTATAAGTGGAGTTCTTGAAATTGCCATCATCTCCCACTGCTCAATGCTGGTGGAGGTAATGGATAAGAGTGGAGACCTCCTGATTGTTCCAGGAGGCATTGGGACCAGAAGCCTTGGGAGGCATCAAGCTAGAAATCAAGTCAACTGTGTGCTGAGCTGCGAGGGCTACCAGAGATGCAACAGAAATCCAGGTGAGCCAGAGATGATCCAGATTGCAATCAAAATAATTGATATCCATTGGATGAGAGTTTGTTTTTTGAACTCAGTTTGGTATATGCCCCATGTTGCCAAGTAGCAAAAAACATGTACAAACCAAGAAAGTCGACTTTTGCACAGAACAGCCAGTTCCCAAACTAGCTCTTATGGTTCTTGTTATACTCATGGTCATCTTCAGTATTTGGGACATTGTCAATGACATGACTCACCATGCCTTGTGGGTGAGAGGCTCTGCTACCTCATAGTAACCTAATGGACAGCCCTGATGTGTACATTTCCTCTTTTGTTTTACTTTGTACTTTTTAGTCATCCACAGTCAGACAAGTGGCTGCTGTGGACCACCTATGATCCCAGTATCTTAGATCCACTCTTTGTAGTATATAGTGTCAATGACTGAGGGGGTTGTCCCTCAGTTTGAATCTACTCATTGTCCTGTCTATATCCCTCTTTGGACTGTCTCAGTCTTGCCTAGAGGGTCCTCATTGCTGTCTTGGCAATTGTTGGGACATTCAGGACTGCAAATGTTAAGTCTATCACACATTCAGAGTACCCTATGGAGCACCCCTGTTTTAGGGTTTGTCTTTGCATAGTTCCACTCTACTCACCTCTGCCTGTCTTAGGCATTTTGGTTTGTTGGGCATAACAAAAGATTTGAACTCCTCATCAGACAGTGCTTACATAGCCATGCCAGCATTCTGTGGACTGTCCCTATCTTAGGGTATATCATTGCCAATGATGCATCCATCTACTTTCTCAACTACCCCTTATGAGTCACCCAAGGTGTCTACACCAGGTGATGATAAACCTCCATCTCTGCCAGGCAAGAAGCTACTTTGGGACTCTCCCATAGCAATCACTTCCAGCAAGAGACTTCCAAGCCCCATTGAAAGGTCCCAGCTAAAGCCTAGTGTCATACCAAGGACAACTGAGACTTTACCATGTAAACTGCTGCCAGTCCCTCCTCATAGTATCTCCTGTTGGAGATTGAATCACCCCTGTGTGATGTACATTTGGCGCGAGTTTTTACTTGCTTACATAAGCACTTAGAGCACACTTAGTACTACAGTTTTTGGTACTATTCCCTCGGTAGTTGAGTCACTACTGAGGGTAAGCCTACATATTATTCATATTAGACTACTTACTGATACCCTGTAGCTGCCTACAGGTACATTGAATATTATAGTAGTTGAGTCACTACTGAGGCTGCCTACAGCCCTTTTCTACATCTACAAAGCAAGGCTCTTCTCTAGTCCAGCAGCCCCCTATCCTGTCCATGCAAGTAGTCCCCTTTGTAACCCAGTGTTCATCAGCTACTGAGACAGACCCACTGATACTGACACTGACAATGACTTGCTTGGTGACCTAACCAGTGATGAAGGTGCTGAACCTGAAGAAGACATTGTAATACCTGAAAAAGAAGAAGAACCTGAGGAAAACTTAGCAGCTATGACAGAAGAACTCCACATAAATGTACCTGGAGAGGAAGCCAGGAACTCCAGCATACCTGAACAAAGGAAAAGAGAAGTCCCTTTCCCACTGCCTGGTGCAACTGATCAGCAGATCTTAGATTGGTTTGTTGCCAACTCAGGAAGAGGATATGTACAAACCCTGAAGACATGAAGAGAGAAGGATGATCTTCCAAATGGAGGATGAGAGTTTAATTTAAACAAGCCTTTTGATTTTGATGGATCATACAAATGTTTCCAATTGTGGCTGACAATGATTTGCAGGTACCTTTCCATGAATGCCATGTATACAATGATGGTCATGTCAAAATTGCACTTGCCCTCTCATACATGACCAAAGGATTGGCTGCCTCCTTCACACAAAACTACATATCCAACCATATCCAAAGCAGCTCATACTATTATCACAACAGCTTCAACCAATTCATCAAATAGCTTGCAGCAACCTTCAAAGCCAGTGACCAAAAAGCCCTTGTGACCATTCATCTCACACACCTGTCACAAGGAAATGGGACTCTGGAGAAGTATGTATCAGACTTCTATGCTCTTTACAACCATGCTGGCTATAGCAAGAACTCAACTGATGGAGCTATATTCTTTGGTTGAGGTCTGAAGAAAGAAATTCAGGACTGGGTCCTGAATCAGGGAAAGACCCCTCAAACCATAGAGGAGTGGGTCAAGAAAGCAGGAGAGGCATTGGCATCTATCAAGACTAAAAGGATTTTTGATGACAGAAAGACTGGGTATATGCCTGGTTTCCCATATAGGCCACAACAGTTTATAGAAGTACATTGAGCAGACAACATGAACTTTGATGGCACAACCTGAAGGTGAGATGGGCTGTCCTTTAAAAATCCTCCTTTGTGAGGTCTTTGATATCAACAATGTTGTCTCCTTTTTCCTTCTTTCCTTTCAAAGCTTTGATATTGACATTGCTCATTTCAATGACTGCTCCAGACATCAGCCAGATGTTATGGGTTCTTTGGCCCTGCTGCTAAACAGTCTTCTTGGGTTTCAGACAAACATGGGCCATGTGCCTGGTTTCATTACAGTTGAAGCAGGTAACTTCTTGGACTGCTCCATTCCATTTTCAAGGGGGTATGTACTTGCAGTTGACATCCATGGCATTTGGGTCCCTCAGGATTGAATATGATATGTCCACTGAGTCTCCCTTAGGATACATTGAGTTGCCAGCCTACAAAGTGAAGGTGCCCACAACAATCAACAGTGGTGCAGAAGTCAATCTCCTCTCTGAAGACCTTGTCAAAAAGCCAAGATGAGAATGTACCCAGTGGAACAGCCCTGGAAGATCACCATGTTCAACAACCACACCAAGTACACCATTAGGAGGAAAGCCATGTTGAAGTTGCATTTCTGGCAGCATAACAAGATGATCACAATCAAGTGTTTCATGGGGCTGCCCAATGAAAAGAATACATTCTGCTCGGGATGCTGTTCCTCAAGCAATGGAAGCCTATCATAAATTGGATGACAGGCAAAATTGACAGATGGGGTGATTCCCCTGACCAATCAATGAAGAAGGAAGATGCTAAGCATGAGGTGACCCGCTTGGCATTGCCTATTGCATTGGCAGGGAGGTTGTTCTCACTTTCTATTTCTCATAGTGTGGTCAGGTCTGTTAGGTCAGTAGATACAGGGAAGAAGGGAACCACTATGTGGTATTGCCTGTCCTTGATTCTGATCTTGCCACCAAGTTCTTCTGTGAAGAGGAATTTATTTGGTGGGTTTCTCACCCACTCTGTGGCTTCCTGGCTGTTTAGTTCAATAACAATGCCTTGGTTCTGGAGTTGTGTGAGAGATTTGAGTTGCAGCTTAGGTCCATCATTTGTTTCCAAGGTCTCCAGCACTTGTTTGATGAGCTTGACAAGGTCTTCTTTTGAGATGTTGCCTTTGATTAGGGGATGATTGCACTCAGGGTTGAGTAGGATCTGGCATTCCTTCATTGCTGTGTATGCTCTTGCTATGTTCATTGTTGATTGTGCCTGTGTTTCTGTGGTCATGTCATTATGTTGGGAGATGAGGGCATCTCAGTAGGGGGTGGGTGCTGGGTTAGGCTGGGTTTTGGTGAGCACCTTGAGGTTGTCTATTGATTCCTTGATGGTGCTTGTGTTGGCCATCAGGGGTTGGATGCAGGTGTCTAAGATGGTGGGGTCAGCTTGCAATTCATGGTCTGGGGCATACCCTATGTTTTTGGGGATGCTGGCAATGCTCATCTCCATTTTGTGCTTGACATCATTGAGGGTATCAGCTGCTGATAGGATCTTGGCTATCTGGGGAGAGATTGCTGCTACTACTGTTTGTTCTAGCTTCAAGGATACTTCTTTTACTATGGCATGGGCAGTGGTTGATGCTGACAGCTCTAGGACCGGGTAGGCTGATGACAGATTGCTGATCATATCATAGGCATGACTCCTTTCATCTGGGTGATGTAGAGGAGGGCCTGAGAGACTTGTTCTGCTGTTGTTGGCTCACCTGGGATGGTATATTGGATCCCATCCAGAAACTTTTTGCCTGATTGGGCATCCTTGACTTGTTCATCCAAGCTATTGATTATGTCTTCCAGGGGGAGCATACTGTTTCTGGTGACTGGTCAGGTGGACCCTTCATTTGGAGGGGTTAGGGCTGGCTTGGCTGAGGTTGGTTGACTTGGCCTGCTGGCTGTGGGCAGTCACCCTGGTTGCATCATTGCTACTCTGGGCTGGTTCTCAGGAGAACTTGGGGAGTTTGGGGTCTAGTTTGGTCACTGAATGGGTTTATAGTTTGCTACTATTCATTGTGCAGGTTACAATGGGCTCAATGGTCCTTTGACAACAACTTTTGGGTACTGGTTTCCAGGGTCCTTGTTGGGGTGACAACTGGAGCAGAGTCAAGAAGTGATCTCCCATCAAGCCTTCATCTGCAATGGCATGTGAGACCCAACTGCCATAAGTTGGCCAGTTATGCCCATTGCCTGTGAGCTTGGGTAGGTCATCCATTGGTGACCCAATAACCTTTGAGAGAGTAGAGACAGTATTAGCTGGCTTGTTAAGTAGTCTTCTATTCAAGTCAACTGCAAGTCCCCTACAATAAAAATTTCCATGCTATGTGGGGCTTATAACCAGTAGAAAAGGGCTGTAGGCAGCCTCAGTAGTGACTCAACTACTGAGGAAGCAGTACCAAAATGTACTACTAAGTGCACTCTAAGTGCTTATGTAAGCAAGTAATAACTCACACCAAATTATACATCACACAGAGGTAATTCAATCTCCAACAATATGTACAGCTTGGTGTCAGACTGGGTATGTTTGCAGAATGCTTATGAATTATAGAATACAAAATCATCTAGGTCACACTAAAACTAAACAACTGGCTTGAAACAATGATGCCACATATTCCCATGAACCATCTGGCTCAAGTCCAGCTCTATACAATGTCCTCTGGGCATTACCACAATGCTCCACATTGAGTATAAATGTTGCCAATATGTTGGAGGTACCCAAAGGAGTAATCTGCCCTTTGGACCCCTGATCCAGCCATCATGGAACAGCTTGACTGGTTCATACTTCACATTCACATCCTCCTCATGAATCCCATCAAGGAGTTGTTGAGTGTCATGCAGGTTATGTGAAGCATCTGATGAAAGGCAAATTGGGAATGCTATAGTAGTGAATGGAATCCAGTTGAGTGAGGACAAGATACCTGACAACTAGACAATTCTCACCATTAATATTGTGGGATAGCACACTTGCACCATTTTGATGGCAGGTAGCCCACATTGCTTTACAATTCTCATAGCCATTGCAGACCTTCACTGCCTCAGGATCAGAGGAAAATTCAACTGACTTGACCCAACCAGTCTCAACATCCCAGATTCTCACAGTCTCATCAGATGAGCCTGACACAATCCTCCTCCCATCAGAGGAGAATCCAACTGACAAGACCCAATCAGAATGCCCCTCAAGAGGGGCACCAACCTGGACACCTCTCTCAGCATCCCAGACCATTACAGCCTTGTCAGATGAGGCTGAAACAATCCTCCTTCCATCAGAAGAGAACTCAACTGAAAAGATACTGCCAGTATGCCCCTCAAGAGGGCTACCAGTCTGGAAACCACTCTCAGCATCCCAGACCCTCACACTCATGTCATCTGAGCCTGAGACAATCTGCTTGCCATCAGAGGAGAATCCAACTGACCAGATCCAATCAGTATGCCCCTCAAGAGGGGCACCAAATTGGACACCTCTCCCAGTATCCCAAACTCTCACAGTCTTGTCAGATGAACCTGAGACAATCCTCTTGCCATCAGAGGAGAATCCAACTGATTGGACTGAATCAGTATGGCCCTCAAGAGGGCCTCCAATCTGGACACCTCTCTCAGCATCCCAGATCCTCACAGTCTTGTCAGATGAGCCTGAGACAATCCTCTTGCCATCAGAGGAGAATCCAACTGAGTTGACCCAACCAGTATGCCCTTCAAGAGGGCCACCAATCTGGATACCTCTCTCAGCATCCCAGACTCTCACAGTCATGTCATGTGAGCCTGAGACAATCCTCTTGCCATCAGAGGAGAATCTCACTGAAAAGACCCAATCAGAATGCCCCTCAAGTGGGCTACAAATTTGGACACTTCTTTCAGCATCCCAGATCCTCACAGTGTTGTCATGTGAGCTTGAGACAATCCTCTTGCCATCAGAGGAAAATGCAACTGACAAGACCCCACCAGCATACCCCTCAAGAGGGCTGCCAACCTGGACACCTCCCTCAGCATCCCAGACCCTAACAGTGTTGTCACATGAACCTGAGACAATTCTCTTGCCATCAGAAGAGAATCCAACTGATGACACCAAATTAGTATGGCCCTCAAGAGGGCCACCCCTCTGGATACCACTCTCAGCATCCCAGACCCTCACAGTGTTGTCATCTGAGCCTGAAACAACCCTCTTGCCATCAGAGGAGAACCCAACTGAAATGACCCCACCAGTATGCCCATTAAGAGGGTCACCAATCTGGACACCTGTCTCAGCATCCCAGACCCTCACAGTTCTGTCATATGAGCCTGAGACAATCCTCTTGCCATCAAAGGAGAACCCAACTGACCAGACCTGATTAGTATGCCCCTCAAGAGGACCACCAATCTGAACACCTCTCTCAGCATCCCAGACTCTCACAGTCTCATCAAAAGAGCCTGAGACAATTCTTTTGCCATCAAAAGAGAATCCAACTGACAAGACCCCACCAGCATGCCCCTCAAGAGGGCCACCAATCTGAACACCTCCTTCAGCATCCCAGATCCTCACAGTGTTGTCATCTGCACCTGAAACAATCCTCTTGCCATCAGAGGAAAATCCAACTGACCAGATCCCACCAGTATGCCCTTCGAGAGGGTCACCAATCTGGACACCTCTCTCAGTATCCCAGACTCTCACAGTCTTATCAAATGAGCCTGAGACAATCGTCTTGCCATCAGAGGAGAATCCAACTGACAAGACACCATGAGTATGCCCCTCAAGAGGGCCACCAATCTGGACACCTCTCTCAGCATCCCAGATTCTCAGTCTCATCAGATGAGCCTGAAACAATCCTCTTACCATCAGAGGAGAATCCAACTGACAGGACCCAATTAGTATGCCCCTGCATGGCTACTTGTGCTACTGGCCACTCTTCAAGCCCTCCTACACAAATTCCAGCCAGACAGGAGAATTTTGGCCTGAGCATTCTTGAAATCATTGTGTCTGAAGGTGTAAATGGCAGTGCAGAAATGTAAAGGTGTGGTGTGCTGTGGGAGATCACACTCCAAAATATCTGCAGAAATTTGATTCCTTCTTGTGCTAATGCTAATGCATCTTCAAAATCATCATGACCCTTGGAAAGGAATATTAGATGTAACCATATACCACTGAGGTTCACTCACCTGTAGCTATGTTATAGTGAAGGCAAATGCACTCATAGCATGTCCAAGCCCACCAAGAAGGCTCAGTGCCTCAAGCCAAAAAAAAAACATTTCACTTGTGAGAATGGCTTTTACCATTGTTGCAAGTGCCAAGTCAAATATAGTTCCCTGCAAATGGTGGGCCCAATATTGGCAAGAGTATGATAAGGTAAGTGGGATGTTTATGTCAGTTCTCTCCTCCAAATCAGTAACTTCAGTGTTCCTCGAGTAGGAACATTTCAGTCCGCAAATGTTAAATTTCAAGTCACTGCAGAGAATGTGCAGCAAAGCAAAGGCAAGCTTGTTATGCATGCCACTACTAGATTCGCCAAAAAAGTATACCCCGCTCCGTGAAGAATCACTGAGGAAGTCGTAGAACGATGCATGGAGAGGACGGACAACAGAGCACCTGTCTGCAATCCCACTCAACAGTGGCGCCATGAATTCAAGAATGACAATCATGTCGAAGTGGTCTTCTTCGGAGGGGAAGTGTTTGCGCATTTCATTTAAAGTATGCAATCGCAGAGGTGTAAACGCCGACGCGATCTGTTGCATCACGGAATGAAATCGTGCGAGAGTCGTCTTATCCTTGGGTACCGTGTCTTCTAGGATTGTTCTGTACATGCCATCCAACAGGGTTCCGCCGTCCCCAGAACGATGGGCCATAATCTCGTTGTAGCGCTCCATGGTAGTTCGACCAGGCTTATATGGCTCGATGAACTCGCAAGCTAGACGAGCCCATTCAAATAGACCATCTGACCTCCGGGCAATGTTCTGCACTTCTGTCGCCCCAATGTCTGGAAGGTTGGAAAGCTCATGAGAAACATATAATCGAATGTCATATTCCGCTGATTCTGTAGAGATGACGTCCAATGAAGCGATTTTCACATGCTGAGCGACACTCAGGGCACGTTCAATGTCCGGCAGGGGTCTCGACGTCAAAAGGATGCGGAAGTTTGGAGGGAGACGAGCAGCTCCCGTCGATGTGAGCAGTGACAGGATGTGTTTCCTTGACTTGACCGATTCGCTTTCATCCAAGGCATCAATCACCACAACCACCCGCCCAATTATTGTCCTGTCAATCTTCGACAACGGGTCCAGTATGAGTCGTTGCCATTGCTGCATCACGTCGGGCGTGGTTCTGAGGGAACGATCATTTGAGATGGCGTCCGCCAGTGCACTCCGAAATGCTTGGTCACGGTCCGCCAGATCACGAGCAATTGTGGTCAGCATCTTCTCCTCGCGGCGTTCAGTCCGCCTGTCACGAGCGAAACAGAAACAGGACCCGAGTCCCCCGACGTCCTCGATCCAAGAGGCAATTGTATGGGCAATGGCCGATTTTCCCCTTCCAGCCTGCCCGTGAAGCCACAAGATACGCGGAGCGTCCATGTCAAGGTAGTTGATCCAGCTCATAATCTCACACAAAATCTCCGTTCTCGTGCCGTCGAGGCATTTCTTCGTCGTGTTGAGACCCGCGCCGTCAGCGTAAGCCATCCCATCGAGGTTCAGGTCCTCGAATATGCGTTTAGTGTTGACCTGAACGTCCCGAACCTCACAGTCACGGCACTGTTGCATCAAGTTTCCTAGGGTCTTCACGTGGTCATCGACGACGCTACGCGTTTCGGAAAAAATATGCTTTCCCGTTCCTTTCCCTGAGGATATTGTGTCAGAACTTTGAAGCCGAGAAGAACATATAACATACAGAAGCTTTTCGTCATAGAGTAGTCTTTGATGAAATGTGCAGAGTCGCTGATCGTTCCTGCGATCTTTGCAAGGGTATCTTTGTTGATGTTGCTTATCCTGTCTTGTTCCGCAAGAAACTCGTAGACATTTCGAACGGTGTCGAGGAGGTCCGACACCGCGTTATCTAGACTCGCTTGGTCCAAGAACAGCTACGAACAACTCACGAAATGAAGAGTACGAAGTGGGATCAAGAGCATACCTGAGAAACAGACGTTAAGATTCCTACAGCAGCATGGGCGTAAGGGTGGAGCTGGTACATGGATGCGATCATTTGTGTAGACGCAAATACGAAATTCTTACGTTAGCAACAGCAGTAGCGACTTGATTGAAAAGTTTGAAAGGGTTGAGATACCTATCACTCAAGTGTTGGATCTCATTGAGCGCGGCATCGACGCCGTCGACATCTTTGGCGATGGGCGACAAGGGATCAATGTCGTCAAGTTCGTTTACTGCAGCATCGACATCCTTGCCAGCCGACGCCAGCGTGGGTCCCGGCTCTGATTCTGGTCTTGGTTCTGGTTTGTCGTTTGCAGTCTGTCCAACAGAAATATTTAACCATCGTAGTAGCTGTACAACGAATCACATACATCCTTGGCGGAAGCTGCCTGGGGTTCCTCTTGTTCGTCTTGGGTCCCGCCACCGGTACTTGCGGCAGTAGCCTGGTCGATAAAACCCTCAGTATCACCGCAGCAAGTGGGAGTGCGTTACATACGCCTCAGGTGGAGTAGTCCTCCGTAGCTCCTGAACTCCTTCACTGATCCCTGTATCAGCAGTCTCTGACACAATGATGGTTGGAGTGCTCTGTTTCGATCGACGGAAGAAGCCCTTCATTCTGGTGAACGTTCCTTTTGAGGTCATGCCCGAAGTTGCCGCCGGTACAGAGACTAAATCTCCTGTTCGAGTCTGGGACCGCCCCGGCCGCTAATTTTCTGAAGATCGACATGTTGTTCCTCTAGGAAGGGATAGCTACGTACGGAGGCAATGCCGGGCGTGGAGTTAGATGGCTTCGCAAACCCCAAGAGACGACGTTTCTTTGATTGCGTTCTGGCCATTGAGAAATGGTTGGTTGGTTAGTTGAAGTTACGATCTTGTTCGAGGTGGAGGGTGTAAACAAGGTGTTGAAATTAGGCGCCATCAGCTGGCGCAAGGGCCACTGCCATGATCCTGTGTCCCTCTCACCACAGGTACATGGCAAAATGTCAAAAATACCCCATGAACAAGTGCTGAAAAAGATTCCCAGGTTATGTGCCATACACCTGACCTATAACCTATGTACACATATAGAATAATTTATAAATATATGAAATGGAGCTTGAAATCAGGTTAATGTGCCAAGAGACTTTAAGTGCATCCACTAGATAAGCCATGTGCATGGAACCAATGTTTTGGTGGATATTATTAGTATGAATTTCTGCAGATCCATGGCATAGCAACACCAGCAAAGTTACAACCAGTCTACTGGTCTGAGTCTTGAGGTGTCTGATCTCATCTGAGTTTGTCTGCAAAACTTTAATTCAATTCATTTGAATAGTATGCTGTGTTACAATCATTTGGCTGGTGTCAGACATCTGCTTGTCTGCACCTGTCTGCATTGTCTGCTGCAGATGGATGCAGACACAGTAGACTAGATGTAGTTTTTCTGATGAACTTTACAGATATACTATGTATACCCACCACCAACATACATTGTATTCCCTAGTATATCCATGAAATATAGTATCACCAAATTCCACACAAGTTCAACATGCTGATGTAATCATTCATTCTGAAATTTTTACAAGTCTCCATGGAGTCTCATTGTCCCTACTTGCAAGTTGTCTACCCAACCAACCCACTCTGCACAGCATGCTAATATCCTTGTAAGCCTCCTTTCACTCCTGTTGCAGTATGCATCAGCAACTTGGCAAAAATTCTGATGGTCTGGGAAAATCTGGTGGTCTGAAAAGTTCTGAAAAGTTCTGAAAAATTCTGAGCAGTTCTGAGAAGCTCTAATGTCAGAAATCCTCAGAACTTTTCAGACCATCAGACTTTCTCAGATTTTTTCAGACCATCAGAACTGCCACCAGATTTTTTCAGACTGTCAGAACTTTTGCCAAGTTGCTGATGTGAGGACTGAGATTTCTGTGTTGACCAGGCACTGCAGGAGGTTGACCTGACTTGTGAGGCTGTGAATGTACACACAACAATGCTGCTGGGTTAATGGCACATCAGGGAAGCTACATGGAGTCTAATCTGTCTGAATCCATCTGGATCAAACAGTCAGAGAACTCAGACACTTTAGAGCATCTGACATTAGCTAAATATATGTATGTAATGCCAAGAGTTGAAATGAAATAAATTAGAGTTTGTCAGACAGCTTCAGACATCCCAGATGGATTAGACTAGATGTAACTTTGCTGATGCACTGCCTATCAGTAGCTATGTAGGTTCTCATACTACAGTACACAGTACTGCTACTAGCAATGCCATCCCTGTTCGTACGGAAAGCTGGAATTAATTATTCATTTTGATATATGGGCTATAGGGTCACACTGGGCTGCCTGTGCTGACACCAAGTATATAGGTTCCCCTGTACCTAGACACAAAACAGAGACCCAGACACCCTTAACTCAAGATTATCTTTGTCTCTCACTATCATCTGAAGCCTTCCTATCCATCCTCTTCATTTTCTGAAGCTTTCCAGTGGTTGAGGCTTACCTGAAGAGTCTATCCACTGTTTGTTCATCATTATCAGTATCAGTTCTTCATTGTTGCTACATCTGCACCCTTTGTAGGCTCACTGGAGCCCATCCTCTTCATCCCCAATTGCTTCCCTGGTCCTGGTGCCAGCATCTCAATAGGCCTACCCCAGCAGAACTCCACTTCCACCACTCCCTTCAATCTAGATTTCACTGAGGCAAACCACTACTCTTTCTTTTGTCTGTGTGTGTTGGATTTTCAGTTGGTTCTGCCACTGATCCACACCTTGACTCACAGTGGATCAGTGGACAATTCTAAAAGAACAAGTGTATCTGTTACATATCATCTAGGTTTTTTGTGTGGGGAATGTACCTTGGCAAAATTCTCAAACACCTGCTCATCAAACTTGCCTTGGACTCCTGCCCCACATGTGTTGTCCCAATGACAACCAGACTTTCCTCAATATTCCTTGATGTCCTGATATATCTTTTGTATCTAGGAATCAGAAGAATCAGTTCACTGATCAATTATAATTGAGTATAACTTACATGGGAGATCCATTTATTTTTCACCATAGCACTAGTTTTTGCTGGCCCACTTGTCAGATGCTGGGATATATGCTGAGCAGCAGCATGGTAAGTGGATGACTTGAAGTTGCCATTGTCCCCCACCTTGGCTCAATGCTGGTGGAGATAGTGAATCAGCAAACTAACTTCTTGATCATTCCAAATCACTTTTGGACTGGGCATCAGGAAAATTTAACTCAACAATATAGCACTATATAGACACTGTAGCACTGATAGCTGGATTGACAAGTCCCTAATATGTAGTCAACATAGTTATTATGCAGTATTACATAGAACAACACAGCTTGAGTAGTGTAGGCTTGCTACTATGTACCAACTGCTATGGATGCTGTATAGCTGGGTGTAGACATACTTGCCACATGAATACTCTTGCTACCATGTCAGATAGCAAGCCATAAGTGATATATGGTATCCATCACACAGACATTATCCCCAAACATCAGTTTATTAATAGTACTCATACTGCACTGTAGTCAATGGATACTGTCTCTGATCATGGCAGTAATGACTTGCAATGATCCCTACTAGAACCCTTGCCCTGATCAGACTCTGGACTGTGGCAGTAAAAGTAGATCATACCTAGGTCAAGTGCATGGCAGTAATGTCAGCCCTCAGTCTGACTCATCCTCTGTCATTGTCCCTTCCTGATGTTCCCAGATGGCAGCAGCAATGACATGCACAGATACTTTGCACTGAGGTTTGGTAGTAAGCATGCTGGCACCCAAATGAATGCTGAGAAACTTTAGACTGAAAGCCTCCAAGGCATATGTGCTTAATACATACTGTCCAACCTCATAAATCCTAGAACAAATTGGGGCAAAATGCCAATGGCCTTGGTAGTGCTGTTGAAATCTTGAAGACATTTCACATGAGTCATACACCAAATGGTACTCTTGTGTGGTGAAGGATATATCTCCCCATTTTCCTGTCACCCACTCATCAATGCAGCATTCAATCTCCATTTCCTGTCAGCATCAACACAGCATCAAAATGGAACAGAATGTACTGCCATCAGGACAAGAGTGAGTGTCAGATATGGGAATGGCTTGAAGTGTTCCAGGTACATGATGCCCTCATCATGTTTGTTTGCAAACCACATGGTGTTGATAATTTTTTGAATCAGCAGTGCCTTGAGGAAGCCTCACCAATCGTCTGCCATGGGCACCATGTGCTAGACCCCACATCAGGTTAATGGACTCATGCACTGAATAAAACATTCACCTTGAATGCAATATTAGTACCTTCTTTGAGTGCCTCTGCTAAAGATCGATTCTTCTTGACAGCCAACTTACTCTGGCTACTATGGAAGCCAAACATGGCCTCAATGAGTGGGTGAAGCTTTGCCTTGAGCTTGCCATGGACCTGCAAACTGCAGCTAGTGATCTATGGCATATAAGTCTAAGTGCTGGCCATCTGGTTATCATAATATTAAGGGAGAACACTGTCACATGGGGGCATGATCCCTCTCACCCACCACTTCTGTTGCTAACTCTGACTATTTCAGTAAACTGTTCTTATTACACAAAACCACATGTGTTTTTGAACTCAGCCATTTCAAACTCCATTTGTTGATTGCTGTGAGTGACTGCATGCAACCACATGCTTCCTTTCTTCCTTTCCCCCCATCTGCTGTCTCTCTGTACCCTCTCCCTGTAGATGTTCACAGTCTCCCTTGCATAGAATCAGTACATAGCACTCATATAGCGCTAATATAGTACTATGTAAGCTTGAATGTGTCAGTCAGAGGGTAGACAAGTGCTCATTTGGGACAGATCAACCAGTTTCCAACACACCTGTGTACTGTTCTGGCCTTGGTGACAGTGGATTTTCCACTTGACTGGTGAGGTACATTCCCCTGCTGATACAAGCCCATTCTCATGTGTATTGGGACCCTTTTACCTGTTCCAGGTGTTCTTTTTTTGTTTTTTTAGGTGTTCCTGAGCAGTTCCTTGCAGGTGGCTGCTTGCTGCATTGTAGGTGGCTGAGCAAATGCTGTTGACCAAGATGAAGTGTTGTCAAGTCCCTACTACCTGGCTTCACAGATTCAACTCTGTGTGTCCACTGGTTGCTGAGGCCTGTTTAAGGCTGGGACCTCTGTCAACACTACAGAGTAGAGATGTGATTGGTGGGGCCTTTTTGAGGCTAAGTGGGAGCAATCTCACTTACAGTTATCAATCAAAATTTGTCTCAGGCACTTTTGTGCTTTTTGCTCTGTCATACATTGAGTTCCAGCAAAGTAGTGTCAGTTACAGACAGTGAAGCACTGTCCACTTTGCAGCTGCTCTTTCCCCCTTGGACCTTTCACTGGACCCATCACTTGGACTCTTCACTTGGACCCTTTGCTTGGACCCTTCACTTGGACCCTTCACTTGGACCTTTCCCTTGGACTCCCACCTTCTAGACTGACCCCACATACCCCCCATCCTTCATGTAGGTTATTTTCTCCCATATTTCTGATCATTTTTAAATGCAACATTACATCAGGGCTACCCCTCCCACATCTCCTCAGTGAGCATGTAATGCTGCTCACCAATCTGAGTGTGACCAGCATACTCTTGGCTCCCCTCTTCAACATTGCTATCCCCAAACTCCTCTACCCACTTTACCAAACCTTCCTCCTGCACTTCTGGTATGTGCACTTTCATTAACCATGGGTGTGTAGCATCAAAGCTGATCAATGATGATATTTCAGCATCATCCACCTGTCCCTATTGCCCAATACCCTGGTCTGCCACATCATCTTATTGAGCTCCATGAAGTCCAATGCTTCCATCACATGCACCTTATGCCTCCTCACCTCCACCTCAATTCCCTCATCCCCCACCTTATCCCATGCACCCTGCTGCCCCCCTTACCCATGGATTCCCTCCAGCTCACCACTACCAGCTTCCTGCTCCTGGTGTTCAGCCACATGTAGATTATGCAGCAGCCCTCCAACAGAACTTTGAGCAGGATCATGCAGCATGCTGAGAGAGGCATAGGAGACATCAACAGAGGGGCACACAGAATACTATTCCTCCAACTGTGCCTACACCTGTTCAGAGGACTGCAGATGCTGCATATCACCATGCTGAGGTGCAGGAGTGACACCAACAATGGTTGCAGTGGCAGGGAGAGGAAAGGAGACAGCTCCGTGACTTGCAGTTGTTGGAGGTGCAGCAGCAGCAGTTACAACAGCAACACCAGCAGATTCATTTGCAGGAGCAGCAGCAGAGAGCACAGCAACAGAGAGAGTTGGAGCATCATCAGCACCTGTCCCAAGCACTGAATGAGTTTGGAAGACTTTCAGGGGAACACTATGCTGAGGATGAGGAAAGACATCAACAAAGACTTGCTGAGCAGAATCCTGGTGCAGAACCTGACCCTCCTCCTCCCCCTCCTGGATACCCTGGTGCAGATCCTGACCCTCCTCCTCCTGGACCCCCTGGTGCAGACCCTGACCCTCCGCCTCCTCCTGGCCCCCTTAATCCACCATTGCCACACCATGTTCCACCTGGTGGCAGGCCATATGCTGAGCCTGTTCAGTCCCATTATCTTGGACACATGAACATCCAATGTCCAAACTGCCATGCTCTACATTTCATGGCAGAAAGGCTTAGCAATTCCAGCAATGCAAGGCCATGCTTTGGCATGTGTTGCCTTCAGGGTCAGGTCAATCTCCCTCCTGTACAAAGATGGCCCCCAGGTCTTCAGGCACACTTTGAGGACCCAAGGTTCATGGAGAAAATATGTCAATATAATGCTGCTCTTGCATTTACCTCCTTGGGTGTCAATGCTGAACCTCAGGTTGTTCAGGGATCTGGGCCAATGTCCTTCCATGTCCATGGTGCCCTTCATCACCTGATTGGGGCTCTTTTACCACAGGATGGGGTGGAGCCCTCATATGCTCAGCTTTACATCTATGACCCTCAGGAGGCAACAGACAGATGTACTCGCCATAACCCACAGCTGAACCCTGCCATCTTGCTAAGTCTGCACACCATCCTTTGGGAAAATCATCCATATGCCCCTTTGTACAAGCAGGCACATGACATCATGAGGAACAAACCTCCAGAGGAGCACACTGATATGAGGATGTGTCTGACACTCAGGCAGGGTACTGATGGCAGAAGATACAATGTACCAACTGTTGAGGAGATTGCTGCTGTTGTTCCAGGGGATGGATCTGAGGAGATTAGAGCCCAAAGGGATATCATTCTCAGACTTCAAGGTGGAGGTTTGCGATGCATCAGCCAACTTCACCCTGCCTATCTCTGCTTGCATTATGTTCTCCTGTTTCCTCATGGTGAGGAGGGCTGGCATCTCAACATTCCTCTGCATAATCCTGGGGGCAGAAATTTGCATGCCAAGAAAGTGACTCAGCTTCTCTGGTATGCATATCACCTTCATATGTGCCCTCCAGAAGTAGAGCCTGCCAATCTCTTCCATGGTGGCAGACTGTTTCAGCAGTTGGTCTGTGATGCCTGGGCTTCCATTGACCAGTCCAATCTCACTTGGGTTGCCAACAACCAGAAAAAACTCAGGGTTGAGCTGTATGGTGGGCTGCAGGACAGGATGGCAGATGATCACCCACCTGATATGGCAGATGTTGGATGCATGATAATCCTTCCCTCCTCTCACAAGGGAAGTGTACGTTACATGCAACAACTCCTCCAGGATTCTCTTGCCATCTGCAGGGAGTACAGAAAGCCTGACCTCTTCCTGACCATGACTGCAAATGGGAGCTGGCCTGAAATTGCAGAGAACATGTTGCCAGGTGTGTAATTTGATTTGCTCATATGTACATTCCCTCATTCTGATGTTGTCTACTTCAATTAGGGCAGAAAACTGTTGATCGTCCTGACCTGGTGGCAAGGGTTTTCCATACCAAGCAGCAGGCCTTGCTGAAAAAGATATGTGATGGCTACTTTGGTGCTGTGGCAGGCTTTGTGTACACCATTGAGTATCAGAAGCATGGCCTCTCTCACATGCATCTCCTCATCTTCCTTGAGGACCAGGACAAGATCCAGACTGTGGGGCAGATTGATGCTATTATTTCTGCTCAGATTCCAGACCCTGCCCTCCATCCTCAGCTCCATGAGGTTGTCTGCAAGAAGCAGTTCCCAAAGTCATTCCAAGATGGGACTCTCATAAAGGAGGATGGCTATCCAGAGTATGCTCGCCCTCAGAATGGAAGGACTGTAGAGAAGAGTGGTGTCATCTTTGACAACACCTATGTGGTCCCTCATCCTCAAGAGCTGCTGGTGGAGTTTGACTGTCACATCAATCTGGAGGTCTGTGGATCCATCAAGGCTGTCAAGTACATCCACAAGTACATCTACAAGGGTCCAGACCATGCCACCTTGCAGACCCAGGGTTGTGATGAGGTCTGCTCCTATCTGGATGCCAGATATATCTCTGCAAATGAAGCCTGCCATAACATCTTTGAGTTCCCCATGCATCAGGAGTGGCCAGCTGTCTACTGTCTCCCTGTTCATCTCCCTGACCACCAGGTTGTTGCATTCCACCCTGAAGATCAGCTTGGTGATGTCATTGAGAATGCAAGGGATTCACCTCTTCTTGGATGGTTTAAGGCCAATGCAGATCCTGAGCTCATTGCTGCTGGAGCCAGAGACCACCTCTACCAGGATTTCCCCAAGCACTTTGTGTGGATGAAGCCTCAGAGGAAGTGGAAGGTCCATCAGAGGTACAAGGCCATTGGAAGGATGTATGCCATTCCCCCCACTGCTGGTGAATGCTTTTATTTGTGTCTGCTGCTCACTGCTGTCAAAGGTGTGTGTGCTCTCATCCACAGATCTCTGCCATGACTTTTGCTGACCACTATTTCTTAGGTGCCACTTCCTATGAAGATCTTCGCACTGTGAATGGTCATCTCCACCAGAATTTCAAGGAGGCTTGCTGTGCTCTGGCTCTGTTGCAGGATGACAGGGAGTGGTTGCAATGTTTGCAGGAGGCTGCCCATTTTCATACTGGCTTTCAACTGTGTCATCTCTTTGTCACCATCCTGGTCCACTGTCATCCAGTGGACCCCCATGTGTTGTGGGAAGAGTCCAGGGCCAACCTCTGTGATGACTTACATCACTATCTCATCTGCCACCTCCACATTGAAGACCCTTCTGAGGAGCAGGTCTTTGATTATGGCCTTCATCTCATTGCTGAAGATCTTAGGAGGAATGGTAGATCCATGGATGGCTTCCCTACCATGCCTAGACCACAGAGGCAATGGGCAATTTATGAGGGAAATAGGCTCATTGCTGAGCAGAGAGCATATGACCAGGAAGTGCTGCATAACTTTGTGCAGGCAGGTCTACCCACCCTCAATGAGGAACAGAGGGCACTATATGATGCAGTCATGGCTTCAGTGGAGCAGGCAGCTGGGGGCTCATTCTTTGTGCATAGTGGAGGAGGGTGTGGGAAGACTTACCTGGCCAAACTCATCACTGCTTCAGTTCATGCTGACAACAAGATTGTTCTCTGTGTTGCATCTACAGGCCTTGCCTCTCTCCTTCTCCCTGGTGGTTGCACTGCACACTCTCACTTCAAGATCCCCATTCCCTGTCATGAGGGTAGCTCTTGCAACATCAAGAAGGATTACCTTAACCACCAGCTGCTCAAAGAAACTGCTCTGATCATTTGGGACGAAGTGCCAACTCAGCATTGCCATGTGGTGGAGTGTGTGGATTGTACCCTCAGAGATCTCCTGCAGGAGGACCAGCCATTTGGAGGAGTCACCACTCTCTTTGGGGGAGACTTTAGGCAAACCCTCCCTGTTGTTCCTCATGGATCCAGAGAGCAGATAGTGGGTGCTACTCTGTGTTGCTCCAACCTCTGGGGCAGACTTCAAGTTCATCATCTCCACCAAAATATGTGACTTGGAAGGGATCCTGAGTGTGACCAGTGGGTACAGCAGCTCTTGCACATTGGGGTGACAGATGGGGAGATAGAACTTCCACAGCAGATGTCCTGTGGTGGTGACTTGGACTCCCTGATCAATTCTATGTATGCAGACTTGCTACACCCTCCTCCTCCCAACCAGCCTCCACAGGACCAGTACTTCCTGGATCACACCATTCTATCTGCCAGGAACACTGAAGTCCATGAAATCAATGCTACCATTCTGGGAAAAGTTGCTGGAGAGAAGGTTGTGTACAGGAGTGCAGACTCTGTCACTGACAACCAGTATGAGTACATTCCAAAGGAGGTTCTGAACACATTTGAGCCATCAGGGTTTCCTCTTCATGAGCTAGAGTTGAAGCCTGGTGCTCCCCTCATGCTTCTTCACAACCTGGATCCCATCCATGGCCTCTACAATGGTACTAGGCTGGTCTTGGTCAGATCCACCTGTCATATACTGGAGTGTCATGTACTGCAGGGAAGGGATGGAGATGCCACTAATGATGTGGTGCTGATACCTCACATGGCTTTGGATACCAACCCAGATGACTTTCCAGTACCTCTGCACTGTCTGCAATTCCCAATCCATCTGGCCTATGCAATGACCATCAACAAATCACAAGGTCAGACAGTGCAGCATGTGGGCCTTGACCTGAGGACACCTGTATTCTCTCATGGGCAACTATATGTTGCTCTCTCCAGATGTACTCACCCAAGGAACATCAAGGTGCTGCACAGTGGGCAAGGACAGCAAACAAACACAACCATGAATGTAGTATTCAGTGAAGTTTTCAGAGGGATGGATGTATGAATGTAATACTATACCATGGATTCAATATATGAATGTACTATGTACTTTACCATACCATAGATGTGCAAAGATATATGTGTACAAAGTCATTACCATGCCATGAGGGATACTAAGTTGGGTTGAAGCCTGCCTCTTGGAGCTGGGATGCAGCCTGTGTTGGCAAACTGGGATGAAGCATGTCCCAGCAGGCTGCTTACAAGTTTCAATAGGTCAGGGGTATGGGCAAGGTTCACACCAGTGACTTGAGATGCCTTTGCCCAAGAAGCCACCAATAATGCTGTCTCTTGGCCATGATCGGGCATGGGAGATTGGGCACACAGGCATGCATGATAGTCTCTGATGGTGGCAGTCATGAATTCTTGGGTCACCTCATCATAGTCCTTGGCTCAGGGGCATCCTTCATGCTCAGTGAGCTTTTGTGCCTTCACAATGATTGAGTCTTCATCTTCCAGGCTCATCTGGCATTGCCTCTTAAGTCCCATACTCCAATGTCCATCAGTTACACACCATATGGCAGGACATCAGGTAGACTTACTGTTCAGTGTTCTTCACCACCTCATCCTCACATGGGGTAACCTCCACATGCTTATCCTTTGTCTGCTTTTGCTTCATAGGCTCCACTTCAAATGACCTGAATGAGCTGATGGTATGGTGCTCATCATCCATTCCACCATCAGAGCCTATTAAGGCCTGTCACAAGCATGTAGTTACATGTTATCCAAAAGAGATACATATATACTTACTTCGAGTGCCTCTATGGTTGATGTTGAAATATGGGGCATCTTTGGTACCTTGATGTTCTGAAATGTGAGCAGTTGCTTTGTCATGCCACTTAGTTTAGTAGGGATGACCTGGCTGGCAAACTATGGTCATGCAGAAGGACAGGGTGAATAAACATAAACCATGCATAAACCTACCTGAGTGTCACCAGTGATGTCTTTGTCATTGTCTTCATTGATGCCCTCGTCATCATGGTCCTCATTCTCCATGGCTTCATTCTCACTCCTGATGTTCACTGACAGATGCAAGCACTCATGGGCACATTCCTTTTGGGCTTTGGCTTCATGGCACTGGGCTGCCTCATGTTGGTCATTGACCAGCATCCACTGTTTCTCTGATGGTCAGCAGTTCCAACCACTGGCAGTTTCTGTCCCATGTGGTCAGTCCTGAGCTTGCTGATCCTATGATCATGTATTCTTACTGTTGTGGTTCTCCTTGTCATGCATGTGCCAGCCTTTGTCAGAGGGTTGCATTGGAGCTAAAGGTTCAAAGCATCAGCTAACACATGGGTCCTGTACTTATATCCTCAACAAAAGTATGGTGTTATTTGGCCTAATCAACCAACCTGACATGGACGTGGACTGACATGAATGTGTTAATCACAAGGATGGTCAAAAAAAAAAAAGAGAGAAACATAAACATAAAAAGCACCAAACACTGTCAACATGGCATTTGCCATCTGATGATTGGCTTGTATGACACTTGATAATATTGAGACATGTCAATGTTAAAAAAATAATGTCTGAGCAAGACATTAGGAAGACTCACCATGTCCACCCATCATGGCAACTACTGCTTGAAGCCCATGTTGATGCTAGCTGGCATCAAACAGCACATCACCCAGTCAGCTGGATGCCAACAGCAATGGAGGGAAGTCCTCAATTGCACAGCAACCACAGTACCTGTTGAGGATGACCATCAGACTGATGATGATTTGTCAGATAATGCACCAGCTGCACCACCTGAGTGGCACTATGAGTCAGATGGGTATGATCTTGCTGGAGATGATAGACTTGGCTCAGATATTCAGGAAGGACCATTGGTACAGCAGCTACAGCCTTGTGCTGAATCCAGTCTCCCCAATCCCCCAGGATGGATCACTGTTGGCCAACATAGGTTGCTTTGTTGAGCAGTACACAGCAGTGGCTGCTCAAATCTTGGGAACACAGCCAACCATTTTCAAGGAAATGGAGAGAACAGAGGGTCAAGAACATAAAAGTCAGTGGGCTCCCTTTCGTAATGAGGGTGAATGGGACCTTGCCCAGTTTCTGATGAAGAATGTCAGCCAAACAAAAATTGATGAGTTCTTAAAACTCTGCTTTGGTACACTTACCAGTCTGTAACAAGAACAAAAATACAATCCTTTGCATCTATGTTCATGACAGTGGGGTCAGTTTTGCCAGTGAATGCACCTTTCTCAAACATGTAGACTCACTTCAAACTGGTCCAGCATGGACTTGTGAAATGATAGATGTTGCAGGCAATGTGGTGGGTGAGGATGGGAGAATGAGGCAGGAACAGCTTGAGCTGTGGCATAGGGATCCAGTCAAATGTGTCATGGAACTCATTGGAAACCTGGCCTTCTGAGATGCTATGGCATATGTCCCTGAGCATGCATATGCAGATTCAGCAGGAAAAAATCATATCTATGATGAAATGTGGACAGCAGACTGGTGGTGGGATGTGCAAGTGAGCTCTCACCTTCAAATATTGAGGCTGAATGAGGCTAAAGATAATTGTACCACAGGGAAAGTTGCCTGCCAGGGCACTGTTGCACCCATCATCCTGTCATCAGACAAGACATCCCTGTCTGTGTTCAGTGGCAATAAGAAAGCATGGCTGGTGTACCTGACCATAGGAAACATATCCAAGGATGTCAGGTGACAAGTATCATCACATGCAACAATCCTGATAGGCTACTTACCTGTCTCCAAGCTTGAGTGCTTCGAGAAGAAGACCTGTTCCCTAGCAGGACATTGCCTCTTCCATCATGCCATGTCACTACTCCTTCAACCTCTGGTTGATGCCAGTTGCAATGGGAAGGTCATGACCTGCACTGATGGTTGCCTGTGCCAAGTTCATCTGATACTTGCAGCCTACATCGCTGACTTCCCAGAGCAGTGTTGGGTAGCCTGTAACAAAGAGAGTTGATGTCTGCACTGTCTTGTTCAATCAAATAATGAGGAGACCATGAGGAATGTGCCTGGCAAAGCATGACAGACACATTGAAGACCTTGCAATGTAAGAATAGGAATGGTCAATCAAGAAAGTTCAATGATGAAGGTTTGCATGCCATGTACAAACCATTTTGGAAAGATCTTCCCTTCACCAACATCTTCACTTGCATCACACCCAATATCCTCCACCAACTTCACAAGGGCATCTTTGATGACCACTTACTCCAATTGTGCATCAATATTGTCAGGGAGAAAGAGGTTGATGTGCATTTCCAAGCAATGAATCGATATCCTGGCCTTTGCCACTTTGCAAAAGGAATATCAACCATCTCCCAGTGGACTGGCACAGAGCACAAAGAAATACAGAGGGTTTTCATGGGTTTACTCTCTGGTGCTGTAGATGATCATGTCCTCATGGTCATTTGCTCACTTTTAGACTTTATCTACTATGTGCAGTGCCAGCAACACATGGACTTGTCATTGAAAGCAATGGAAGAGAGCCTCAAGACCTTTCACAACCATAAACAGGTTCTTATTGACCTGCAAATTCGTGAGGATTTGAATGTGCCAAAAATCCATTCTCTCCAACATTACATGTCCTCAATTTGAGCTCTTGGAAGTGCTGATGGTTATAACACAGAGTACCCAGAACATTTACATATTGACTATGCCAAAGATGCTTATCATGTGAGTAACAAGCACAACTACATAGAACAGATGGCATTGTGGCTTCAACACCAGGAAGCCATACACCACAAGTCTGCTTACCTGGCTTGGAGACAGCTGAAGAGACTGCTGCACATGGACTCTGTGGATGGCACAGCTTGTGGCATTGGCAAGTCTGACTCTGTTTCCTCTGACCTAGGTAATGCAACCAACCAGTTGACACATATGTTAACCACCCCTGGGCATGTGTTGTATACTGATTAAAACTCTAGGCCTATGTGTGAAGGTCCAATACAAGGTCACTAAATATCCCTCCCATTGCAGAGTCACCATGGATCAGATACATGCCAAATACAAAGCCCCTGATTTCATTCTTGTGCTCAAACAATTTCTTGCTTCCTTGTCATCTCGAAACCAAGCAGTGCAACCCACTGAATCTGATTGCTTTGACATATTCCATAGCATCAGCATTGCCATTGGCCCCAGCACTATCACAGGGCATGACAAGGGCATGCAAAGAGTGCAGGCCACACCTACAATCAATGCTTGTGGTCACAAGCCCAAAACCCCTGCTTGTTCTGATACCATCTTTGTGTTGGAAGCTGGTCATCAATCAGGCTCCTTCCCAGCCACTTGCTTCGAGTGTGAGGCTACATCCTAGGGCATAATGGATAAATCCAAGTGGCTGTGTAAAAATTCGAAGACCACCAACTTTAAACTACCTCACACTCTCAGCAGCAGCTGGAGTATAACATTTGTAAACAATGTCAGCCACAGCAGGTATACACAGTGGAGCATGAAAAAAATTGCATAAGACCGATATTAGGGTTATGTATTTACAGGGATTTTTACAGCGCACACTTGCTTATTTTGGGCAGGGATGTAATGATGTAACATACAGTGGTATATACTGAGGCTGTGACATGCAACTATGTCTTCAATGATGCAATGCCCATTGGAAACAGTAATGGAAGTGCTCGAGAACAGCAGCTCAACTATATCTCAATTTATATTATCCTTGCTCAGTTCATTCCAATATAAAGACCACCCTCTTGTGCAT
Source organism: Pisolithus marmoratus (assembly GCA_024613145.1). NCBI lineage: Eukaryota > Fungi > Basidiomycota > Agaricomycetes > Boletales > Pisolithaceae > Pisolithus > Pisolithus marmoratus. Next base: position 58,245 of record JANFAE010000313.1, on the reverse strand, counting down.
GATCTTATCACCAACTTCCCTGATATCTTCAGCATGTTAATGAGGCGCTGTGCAAATGACAATCGACTATTCAGGCAGGCAGCTGACATGCTAAAAGGGTTGTACTGTGCCGAGCTCAGAGAAATCACCTTGGAAGAACGAGGTTGGCATTTTGGTGCATTGAATGTAACTACAAAACAACTAGAAGAATTTTCAATCGATGACATGGCTCGGGACATGGAAATATGCGTGCTGCAACTGTGGAGGTTGTTAGGGTTGCTTCTGGAGGATGAAAGGATGGGAAGCGAGCTCGAAGACGATTGCAGGAATGACCTGCTGACAGGGGGAGATGACGGGTACTGGAATGTGGTTGATGAGATTGACCTGGAAGGTTTTATCACAGGACTCGCTGCAGAGAGTGGGTCGCCTACCAGCACTGATAAGCACAGCCACCATTGTGCAGCTGTAATAAAAATTGTCAGAGTATTCTCTACAAATCACACGCTGTGAAACTCATCTGATACCCACCAGAAAAAAGTTGTCATCATGAGCATACTAATGCAAAGTATGAACCAGAAAGTGAATGCACTGCAAAGCGTTCTCGGGATCTTCCTCCAGTCTGCTCACACCCCACAAAAAGTGATTGATACACTCGTGTGCATTGGGATCTCAATATCAACTGAAACAATCAATGGTGCTATTAGATCATTGTTGGCAGAATCACAAAATCAGCTATGCACCCTTGGACAGTCCCTCCTTGCATCGTATGCCTATGATAATTTTGATGTTGATCTCAAACCACATGTGCTGATGGTGGAGAAGTCACATGACTCGCTGAAGCACCTTATGTCTGGCATGATATTCTGTCTCGGGCATGGTGTCACTACCAATGACCTGAGGTGTTCGAAAGAGCTGTGGGAGCAGTCAGTGATCAATCCACACATTGAGGACATCTGATTACCGTCCAGAATGGGTTGGAGGGCTCTCCTGTCTATCAATCCTGAGACAAGCACACCCAACCAACTTACACGCCATGAACATTACAATGCCTGGATGTTCCTGTCAGACCTCTGTACACATGGACCACAGTATTTCCAAACCTTGAAATGTGGTATTACTGAACTGGAAGCAATTGATCAGATACCTCTGATCAAAACAGAGCTCATTCCTGCTCGGGCAATGGACATAAACAACTCGACTGTCAGTGGGAATATACACACTGTGGTTGACCTCCTTTGCCAAGGAGGTATATATGATCCTGCAGCCATGGCTGCTGAAGGCCTTGACACACCTGACATATCTCAGCATGTTGTTTTAATTCACGGTGACCTTGGCACCAGGGAATGTCTTCAGACCATCCAGTTACAGCATTCCATCGAGGTGACACCATGGGACCGCTTCCAATATGTGGTGTTCATTCCTGGCTTGTTTCACCTAAAAATGGCTTGTGCAGAAGCAATTTGGCAGTGTTTCTTACAGGCATTAGCAGCATGTGAGGATGAAACAGGCCTCATACATGATGTTACAACACTTCGGCCCTGAGAAACAGGCATCTATTGCTCAAAGCCTGGCTTCCAATGCATGCACCAGCTAATAAATCATGGAGGGGTGTGTCGGTGGCTGGACTGCTGGCGAATACATGTCGAGAGCCTCGGTTTCACGAGCCTTGAGGCTTTCGCTGTGTCGACCCCTACACTCAATAGCTTGAAGACAGTTTCCGAGCATCTCATTCACAGCTATGTTGCTGGCGATCAGCTTTGTCAGATGAAGAAAAGACATAGTGACAAACACGACATACAGTTTGAAAATGCGATGTTTCTGAATAAATATTGCCTCCTCTACAAGGAGCTATCCTACACAATGAACCGAGGGGACATCAGCCATGTCGAGACTTGCATCATACCATGGATTCCTATTCTTAAGGCTGTTGGGAAACATAAGTATGCAACACAAATGACAAACTTCCTCACCAATGTGCATTATGTATACCCTCCCAGCCTCAGACACACCATGTGGTACCACTGGCTGGTAAATCCAACTGGGAAGAAGATGAAGTGGCACACCATTGATTGGTGTGTTGAACTGAACAATCTATTTACAAAGGTAAGTGGCTCTGCACATCACATCTCACCCCATTTGATCAAGCAACTCTCCAGGTCAAGTATGGTGGGAAGGGTTCAAACTGAACGCTTGAATGGATACTGCTCGAGTCACCACTGGTTCAAGCCTACCAAAATGTGCAGGTGATGATACAGAAAATTTTTCTACACACTCACCTCACAGTCAAGCATGGCGACCCAAACATGTCAAAGTCATCCAAGGCCCTTGCTGCAAGATTTGAAAGTCATTCTCCACATAGGTGGATAGTGGGGAGGAAAAGTTGGTATGAGATTCTTGATCTAATGGACAGAGGAAGGGAATTAATGGGAAAGGGTATGTGAGATGAAGCAGAAGGCGGTGAGAACATAGCAGAAGATACAGAGGGTGGGACAGGAATGGATGATGTACTGGTAGAACTACTCCAGACCATGCGCAATCGAAGGTATGGTCACCTGTAGGTATTGCATTAGCATCACAGTAACAAAGACCAGCCTGAATAAATACATACATTTTCTTTTCCTATTGTGCTAATAGCATGAGAAGAATGTCCTGGACAAATACGATTGCATGCTAAACCAGTAATCAGTGATGGATAAATGACCAATGGGCACGATAACTTACCATTATGACCCTCCTGCCCACAAGCGCTACACTTGACTTTGTGCCGCACACTGTTGGAATTTGGTACAGGGGAAGGACTGGCACAGTTGATAGTGAGAATGTTGGAGGGGGCCATGGTTTCTCAGAGAGGAGTGGAAGTGAATGGTGACACGAGAGGTGCTGTGTGCCTTTGAATAAGAGAAATTACTTCACCCCCATACTGATCAGCATCCAGCCAGCCCATCTCCTTTCTAAGGTCTTGAATGGAGTTTATCTTGTGATGGTGAGCGCAATCAATGATACATTCAAGTGTAGCATTGCACATCATGATAGATGGCCCAATATCATTGAGGTGGTGCCAACCGTAGACAGAGGACATTGTCTGCTCCCTCCATTCATCTAAGGCATTCCGTAGCATAAGGTTGTGTTGTGATGGCTCATACTTCGGAATGTGAGAGCGAGGAGGCACAGGGGGGGGTTTCGTGACACTAGACATGAGGTTCATGAACTCGTCAGGATGATGAATATCACAACAGACAGAGGCCAGGGTGATACGACAGTGGTCGCAGCCTACGGGTCATTCCATATCACACACGAGGTGGTCCACTTCTGTTGGAACAGTGAGACACGAACAAAGTGGCAAAGGCAATTTCCCACCTGCGGCATTATTCTCGAAGCAAACATCAAACACCCTCCATCTACACATCAATCCAACATGGTTCTCTGCATTGATGAGATAGTCCATTGCCAGATCAAGCTCTCATTTATGATGTATTTCAGGCCAGCCAGCAATCTTCCTCACTTGGGCTGCTTCATCCAATGCACCCTCCAACTCTGCAAGTCCCTGACTACTCACTGGCATATGCATTCTTTCTTGATCTGGCTCCAACTCACTGTCTGAAGCCTCTCCCCCCATACCCATCCCATTTGGCATGGAAAAAGCTTCAGGTTGAATTGTTGTGCTGCCAGTTCCACTTAACTTCACCCATTTGGTGGGTGGCTGCACTGTAGGATTTTTAATTCCTTTGTGCTTGTGTACTGACTGTCACTGCATCTTCCTTGATGCCTTGGCTGCACGCTCATCATCAAAAAATTCCTTCTCAGCAAATAATATGGATGTCCCAGTGAGTTTCCTGTCCCATGCTGCACATCCAAAATGCTGCCATAGCATTGGAAGCTTGCAGGTCACACACCATTGAATAACAAGCTTAATGTCAGGCACATCCATTCCCTGCAGGAGGTGAGCAGCATGGATTGGATGTGTTTTGATGATGGCTCACCATGCCAAAAGATTCTGTAGTGGCAAGTCCAAGCATCTCTCCCAAGACGAAATGAGCAACTTCCATGTCCTTGTAAGTTGTTGTCATGTTGGCATTAAACCATTTGATTTTGTCTCGCAATCCAGGAGGCAAACGGCGATGTAGGTATTGTGCTGTGTTGATTGTGTCCTGAATGTCATCAAAGAATATCAGGAATTTTGGAGGTAGTGGATCGCCATCCTTCCAGCCAGGAGGGATCAGAAAGCCAAGGTCAGCATAACTGTTTAGGGTGTATTTGATTTTCTTGACTCCAATCTTGATATTTGGTTGGTCTGTAGTATGCCATATGGTCACAAGCCTCCCCAGGTGCATGTGCAGGAGCTGAAGTGCATTGGTAAGTGAGTCTTTGGTGAGTGTTGCTGAGGCGATCATGACTGGTATTGTCATTGGCAGGATGTAATGAAGTCGGCGAAGTTCCTTATACTCCAGACGGAACTCCCCCCAGTCGGTAAGACAGTGCACTTTGTCGATGATAATACTGATGATCCTTGAGGCAAAGAGGGGATTTTTGAGACACTTTTCAAATTCCCCACTAGGCTTCATAAGTTGTTTGGGGCTGATGATAATTGCATGGTATTCAAACATGTCTATTGCCTTGTGATTAACAGTAAGTTCCCATGATCTTTGAACCATCAGTCGATTAGCTTACTGTAAAGTTGGCGGCCATAGCTGTATCTGCGTTTATGGCAATGCCTTTGATGCTGGCCCTTGCAAGTGAAGCCACATTTTGTCTTCCAAGTGTGTTCAGTGGTTTCACCACTATCTGTATGCCTCCAGGGCGAAATAGAATAGGTATCCAAAAGCCAAGAGTCTTTCCCATCCCAGTACCAGCAATGCAGACAACATCTTTGTCTCCCTGTAAGAGTGCTTCAGCAATTTTGAGTTGCCAGTGGCAAGGACATATTCCAAATTTATCTTGGACATGGTGCTGGATTTCTGATAAAGTAGGTGTGCATGGATGATCTGGACTGCCTTGATTAGGAGTGGGCAGCACCATGTATGGCCAGCAGCAGTCACCAATTACCAGTCACAGCCTCAGTATATACCGCTGTATGTTACATCGTTACATCCCTGCCCAAAATAAGCAAGCATGTGCTGTTAAAGATCCCTGTAAATACATAACCCTAATATCAGTCTTATGCAATTTTTTTCATGCTCCGCCATGTATACCTGCTGTGGCTGACATTGTTTACAAATGTTATACTCCAGCCACTGCTGAGAGTGTGAGGTAGTTTAAAGTTGGCAGTCTTCGAATTTTTACACAGCCACTCGGATTTATCCATTATGCCCTAGGATGTAGCCTCACACTCGAAGCAAGTGGCTGGGAAGGAGCCTGGTCATCAATGCACTAAAGACATTATTGAGCCCAAGAGTAGGTGTCATTTCCCATGACTGTACTAATGTGCTCTGTCTGACAAGTGACTGATATCCCAGGTGTGTGGGTTGCACAACTCCACATCATATTTAAGCTTCCTGAATACTTGGGCCACCATCCCCATCCTCTCATTTTTGTGGAATGGTTCACCACACTCCATCGCTGTGATCTGGTCTCTGGCCTGTACATTGTTAACTGTTCTACATGTCACCACCATCCAAATGTGTCAATAATCAGTGCTGACTGCATCATATGGCTCTGTCACCTTCAAGCTCAGTGTGGGAAGCACATCAGTGCAAACTGGTCATCACACAATCTGCTGGAGATGGGTGCTCAATTTTATGTTAATTCATACATTGATTTGGATTCATTTGTCACACTTGAACAGTAGTTGATGGGTTTTAATGCTATCCACCATAGATTTGCATGCATGATGCATTAACATTTGGATGTTTGTGTCAGCCATGGACTGTGTGGTGATACCAGTAGACTACTTTGGCTATCAAGGCTACAAAGGATGAATGCTACCTTAGTGAGGCTATGATGTTCTACAGAGAGCACACAGTCTTCTACAGTAACTATGGCACATATTTGATTGCTGAGTGACATGTGCCTGAGATGACATAGCACAATGGTTGCTACAGCTGTCAGTGTACATTTGTGGCTATGCTACATAGCAACATGGTTTTCCTGATGGGTGGCTTGGGAGGCATTGGATTGGTGAGGGAGTCAAGAGTATATTGTGATGCAAGGGCTACAAGTGAGGTGACAGAAACCCATGTAAGTCAGAAGTGCATCAGTAAATCACTTTTGTTCTGGACAGTACTGGACAGAGCCCCAGAGAGCCACAGAACCCCCAGGGTGGTCCATTCTGGACAGTTCTGTCCAGACTGTGATTTTCTGGACAGCCCACCACAGAACATGCCAGATGTACCCAGCCACCCCTAGTTTATCTTACTACTACATCAGCAAAACAGACCCCCTCTGTACAGACTTACCCCCAAGACTGTTTCAGTATACAGATTCCCACACTCAACTTAGCATGTAGTCAGCTAATTATTGAATTATATTATTATAAAATTACTTTAATTACAATGGTACAGGGACTACATATCTATGCTAAGTAGGCACAGCCTCACAGGGAATCTACCCCCCTCCCTCTGCCCCCCCCCCCCTGTGGTGGGCATCAGAGGGAGGGACAACAACAAGAGGAGATGAGGGAACCTACCCCCCTCCCTCTGCCACCCCCCCTCTGGTGGATCATCAGAGGGATGACAATGACAATGAGAGGAGATGGTGGTGGTAATGGAAAGAGTTGTGGTGTTGGAGTGAGCAGGTTTATATACTTCTGTTTGCTTACCCCAGCAACTTTCGAAGCCAGCTGTGGCACACCCCCACAAATTTCTATCAGAGTTTGAATTTGCCACAGCACATTGGTGCAGAGTCAGAGGTTGAAAGATCTACTATATGGAGTAATTGTACAGCCACGATGTCATAATGAAAGTTGTAGCCTATGATCATAGGACCATGGGGATATGCTTACCTTGGCAATATCTCCTTTTTTGGGTGATATATTTGAAAAGTTCTGCCAGAGACCCAGCACATCAAAAAATAAAAGTTGCTAATGAAATATGTACACAACACTGTGTAGTAAAGTTCGCTTTTTTGACTACCAATTAAGTGTAGTGTTTATTAGTAAGTGTTGTGTACACTTTTGATTGCCCAAAGTGTAGTAAAGTTTGCTTTTTTGACTACCAACTAAGTGTAGTGTTTATTAGGGTACACAACACTTTGCAAATCAAAACTAATAAACACTACACTTACTTGGTAGTCAAAAAAGCTAACTTTACTACACTTTTGGTAATCAAATATGTACACAACACTTTGCTAATCAAATACTAATCAACACTACACTCAGTTGGTAGTCAAAAATGCAAACTTTACTACACTTTTGGTAATGAAAAGTGTACACAACACTTTGCTAATCAAATCCTAATAAACACTACACTAAGTTGGTAGTCAAAAATGCGAAATTTACTACACTTTTGGTAATGAAAAGTGTACACAACACTTTGCTAATCAAATCCTAATAAACACCACACTTAGTTGGTAGTCAAAATTGCGAAATTTGTGTACACTATTAGTGCTATGTAGTCTACATTTTTCACTACCAAATGTATGTACTGTTAGGTAGTGTTGTGTAGTCTACTATTTGTTTAGTGTTTTGTTGTGTGCTGATTCTACTGAAATATCTGTGGCACTGGGGCTCTCTGGGTACCCTGGGATGACATGTAGTACTCTAGCTTACTGTGACATGAAATTGCTGTGGCACTGGGACACACTGGGGGCTCTGGGGTGCTGTATGGCACTGTGGGATACTGTGACATTACAAAAATATGTGACACTCTGGGGCATTTTTGGTGATTTGCTGATGTGGTCCAGATCACAATCAAAGTATTCAAAATCCATATGGGATGAAGAGAGGATTGTTTTCAGAGTCAGCTTCAGCATATGACTGTGCCATCAGGTAGCAAAACATACACAAATCAAGAAAGTTGGACTTCTGCAAAAGTCATGGTTTCTGAACTAGCTCTAAGTGTAGTGTTTATTAGTGTTTCATAAGTGAAGTGTTGTGTATACTGTTGATTACCAAAAGTGTAGTGTAGTGTGCTTTTTTGACTAGTAACTAAGTGTAGTGTTTATTAGTGTCTGATTAGTGAAGTGTTGTGTACACTCTTGATTACCAAAAGTGTAGTGTAGTGCACTTTTTTGACTAGTAACTGAGCATAGTGTTTATTAGGGTTTCATTAGTGAAGTGTTGTTTACACTTTTGATTAGCAACAGTGTAGTGTAGTTTGCTTTTTTGACTAGTAACTAAGTGTAGTGTTGATTAGTGTTTCATTAGTAGTGAAGTGTTGTTTACACTTTTGATTACCAAAAGTGTAGTGGAATCCACTTTTTTGACACTAATAAACACTACACTTAGTTGGTAGTCAAAAATGCAAAATTTACTACACTTTTGCTAATCAAAAGGGCACACAACACTACACTAATCAAACCCTAATAAACACTACACTTTACTAATCAAATCCTAATCAACTGGTGGACTGTACCACTGTGACACTGTGTGGCTGTGGCACTGTAGTACTATAGTCACTGTAGGTCACTGTAGCACTGTGGCACTGTGGGTTGCTGTGGGTCACTAGTGCCACTCAAAGTAAACAGCTGCTTGGGTGTTTGTTGGGTGTAGGCTTGTGAGTTTCAGCTGAGGTTGCTGACATGTGGCAGAATTCAGGCTCCAATTATCCTGCCTCCCCACTGACCACTGTTACCATTCTGCTCCATGGAATCTCCTGGCCTGCCTTCAACACAATCTGCCAAATTGGTGGCAAAACAAGTTGTCCCCCACATCCACTGGGAAAAGACATATGCTGGATGGACTGATCACCTTATTGAGTGGTGTCAGACCCATGAATCAGAATGAAAGAAACTCTTTTCTGACTCTACACAAGATGCTCAAGAGGAAGGTAGGACCAAGCAACAGTTATGCCACAGCAAGAACCAGATATATGTTGAGATGGCGAAAGCCATCTTCCTGTATGATGAGATGGAAGAGTTCCATACCCTGGCCATGACCAATCCTGCCATTTTTGCCAGTTCAATCCATAGTCATCTTGATGTGTAAGTCATGTGTGGCCTTCTTTCAAATGTTTTCACTTAAGAAAATTACAGCTTGAAATCAAAGTATTGAAAACAGACTGCACTGCTTGGGCAAACAGGTGCTGGGCATACCTATGAAGATCTTATGAGTGGCAAAAGGACCAAAAATATCATCGGTGCATCATGATCTCAGTTATTGCATCCTGCAGCAGTTGATCATTATCAGAGGTGATCCAGAAAGACTTCCCCTGGTGGGCAGATTTGCATGGGTGGTGGCACACCAATCCAGCATACAACAATACCTGGAGTGCTGCTGATAGCAGCCAAAACTTCTCTATGCACACTGCTGAGCTTTTAAGTTGCAATCAAACCCCTGCCAGTGGATCCTGACTATTGTCCTGCAGCTTTGGCTGTACTGGGTTCATCATCTATGGAATTTGAGCTTGAAGATGGTGAGATAGGTGAGGAGGAAGATGGCATTGGTGGTGCTGATCCACCACCCATAGGCCCTGTAGCAATGAGCATGGAGGGTGATAGCTGTGCCCTTCTGCCTCCCCCCCACTTCATGTCTCCATCACTGTCACTTGCCCCCCCTCCCCTTTCATTGTGTGCTGCCACATTACCTGCCATCCCATCCGCTTCTCCATTCATTTCTGAATGGCCAATGCTAGTTGTCCCACCCCCCCCCCCTCAATTTCAAACAAGTCATTGTTGTCCTTGCCCATCAGCTTAAACAATGACATTCCCCCCTTCATCTCTCACTGTCCAAGAATCCAGCTGACTTGCCTGTCTCTTGAGCAAGAGGATCATCTCCCAAAACCAAAGTCAGCATCAATGCCAAATACTGATGAGTCATCTGATTCTGATGTGGTACCCTCAAAATTTTTTTCCATGCTCCATGTCTCTTCATTGTCCCCATCTAGCCCCTTCCCCTCTGATGATAGCAACTCTAAGCAGTCACTGTCCAAGCCATCCTGGAAGCATGCATGCGAGACCCCCACTGACCATTGTAGGGAGAATATCCTCCCTACTAGGATATTTCATTTATTGCACTGTTTTTACTTACTGATTTGATTTGATTTCTTTTTTTTCTTGTCTTTTACTTCATGTTTGCACACATTGTGGCTTATGTAAGCCCATGCAAGCACTTTGAGCACACTGTACATACTTAGAGGAATAACAGACGCATTACTAGAGATGAAACAGATGGAATTCCAAGCCAGAGTGCTTGGAATATTATTTCTCCATTCCCTGATGTGCTATAGACATTATCTGGAGTCTCTATTGGATTTTTAGGGTGCATTTCTGGTCTTTTCTCCATACTCCTTGACTCTATACCAGGCAACTCTAGCCTCCTGGGTTGAACTGAGACCCCTTCCAACAGGAGACTCCTCTAGTCTCCTCCCACACTCCTTTAACAACAATCTTTACACCATCTATCATCTAGTTTGGTGTCTACTTTGATGAATTTCATCAAATGTTTCCATCAGGTGCAGCAAGAAAGGTCAGATATCAAACAGCACTGGATTGACTTGGATTATTGGAAGGCGAAGGCAAGGGTTGACAACTGTCAGGTGGAGCATGACCACCAGCTGGAGGTGCAGCATGCACAGTATGTGCATGAAGAAGCGATGGTGGCTCAGGAGGTCGAGAAGATGAGGCTTGCCATTCAGCTGGAGTAGCTTCAGGTTCAGACATTTGCCTTGCAGAGAGGGGTAGCAGGTGGTGAGACCCAAGGTACTTCATCTGATGTTCAAGATGTTCACCACCTTGACTAGTATATGATCATATTCTCATCATCATTTGATATGTACTTGACCCCCCCCCCCTTTTCATTTTTTTTTGGACATGCAGCATTCCCCTTCCCCCCCTCCCCCCCTTCCTACATATATTCACACTTAAGTAGCATGTGTGTGAATATAATTGAATGATGTTTTGATATTCTTGTGGGTGCCATTGAGATTTAAGAAAACAAAATCCAGGTAAAATAGAAGTAAAGAATACACTGATGTACAAGTATTTTTATGTTACTCCTGTAAGTGTTGATGCAAATTGATCACAAGTTTGTTTCTAAATCTTTGCCCCTCTGATCCAATGTAGTTTCCTTGGCCACCTTCATCCTCACCCTCACCTTCATCTTCTTCACCTTCCCCAGAGAGAGGAAACTCTCCAGAAAATGCATCAGCTGATGATACTAATCCAAGACTCTCCTCAATATTGATGATCATATTGTGGAGAATCAGGCAGCTTCAGACCCATGCATTGCAATAATCCAAGTCTCCTGGAGTGTGTATTTGAATTTGAAGCTCTCGCAGGGATTGGAAATGCCCTTTGAGAGAGCCATAAAAGTGTTCAGATCGAACATGTATCTTGCCATAGCAGATGAGTAAGTGTTCTAGTAGATAAGAAAGGCTTCACATACCTTTGATAGATGATAATTAAATGTTTTTTGAACCCTGGTCAAGTGACCTGAAGCAGGTCTCTTGAATGGCACAACACACCATTTCTGACATCCATATGCAGAGTCAGCCCAGAGCCATTCATTTTCACCAAAAAACCTTTCAGGTGACTGAGCACATTGGGTGTGCTGGAAGGCACTGGCATCATGCAGGCTACCAGGAACACCAATGACATAATCCACAATGTGAAGGTTGTGGGGGAAGATAACAATCTTGAATACAGGTGAATACAAGTGGTCAGCAAGTTGTAAATGCTCACCTGATTGGAAAGAGAATAATTGGATTTTCTGTCAAAAAATCCCTCTCCATGCAACCCAGGCTTCTGAAATAAATTGAAGGGTGTTCCATCAACACATAAAAATCCCCCACTCCACTGAAGACATGTTCTCTCCTCCACATATTTCTTTGCCCTCTCCTTCTCCCTCCTGTCCTCTGGATTTTCAGGATTAAAGTGGATCAGTTCATCATGGTGGTGTAGAATGGCAACCATCACCCTCTTGTAACAGTTGTGGACAGTGCCAACAGAAACACCACCCCACTCTGCCATATCCTGGGATGTGGCAGCATTCTCATAATGCCCAGCAGCCTTAAGGAAAATAGCAAGTTGGATTGGGACTGGGAGCTGGGGGTTATTGGAGTTGTTGTAGAAGATAGGATGTGCCTCAATCCTATCCACTATAGGAGAAAAAACCTCTGGACTGACTCTGAGTTTGTGCTGAAAGAGGTGGGGGTGGTCAATTTTCCACTCATCAAGGAGGTGGAGCTGAGGGTAGTGACTAGGCCTTGGTCATTTATTCAGGACACAAGTCTTGTCAACTTCATCCTGGAGTGCAGCAATAGCATCATTGAAGCCAGAGAAAGCAAGGGTTGTAGATAAAATATGCTCCATCAGATCAGATGAGGAGCTGTCAGAGTGTGCAGTTCCAGAAGAAGGGGAAGAAGGGGAAGAAGGGGAATCAGTACTTTGATCTGAGTCATCACCTGTGCCCTCAGAGTCAGAAGATTCACCCTGTTGCAGTGCTACATGAAGTATATCTAAGTATTGCAGCAGGCCAAGGTGCTCCCTGGCTTGTTGAAGGATATCTAGCAGCTCTTGACATTCAGAGACTCTGGGCATGGTGTGGGTGGGTGGTTATCAGTTGCTGTGCTCCAGTGGACAGCCTTATATCTCAATTGATAAGCAGATAAGCCATTCTGGCCACTAAGTGGTTAGTTGTGGGTGTGTGAGTGTTAGATAAGCATTACCCTTTTTGGGTATGATGGAGCTTAAATGTTTAATCAGAGTGTGACCACATGTTTGAACATGTGTGGACAAGCATTTACCCCTTTTGGGTTAAGTGGGGTCTTAAATTCTATTTGGAGCTTTAATCTTCTCACAGAAAATCTGAAACTCAACTCAAACTTGTTTCTGTTACAATTCATGCCTTGGCATGGGACTTTCTTTCTCTTTACAACTGCTTGGTACTGTTGACCTCGTTCTATGCGCTTCTCTTCTGTTCCTTTGACTCATGCTTTGGCCCAGCCAATAGCAGTATCTTCTCTCCACACATGTTCAACACATGTAGAACTCTGGCCAATGGCCTTTATCCCTTAGCTACATGAGGTCGCCTTGAGGCCTCTCTCTCTGTACTATATATAGTTGCCTCTAGTCTAGAGTAGACCCTTAGACTAGAGCTGCCCAATCTACAGGCTAGTTCCTCAGAACTTTGAACTTGAGCTTCCCAGCTCTCACTCAGAACTACGATAAATCCTTCAGACCGAAGGTTATGACCATCGTGTCATAGAATGACTACTTGGGCTAGAACTACATTACAGACTTTGGTCTTAGCATAACAGTTTCCTAACTAATTTAACTTTGAGAGACCCTACTAGTACTAGTACTGTCACATGGTTTTTGTGGCTGTGGTCACTGGGTCCTGGGAGGCTGTCACACTGTCACACTGTGGCTGAACTGTGGCATGCTGTGGCACACTGTGATCACTGGGCCAAAAACAGTGGTTTGCAGATGTTCATTTTGTGGACACAGGATTACTGTTTGCATACTCAGACATGCCACTGGCAACTGTGACTGAAAAGGAATGCCTCTTGAACTGTTACCACCACCATCCCCCTGTGGGAAAGTCAAGTCAACACTGAAACACCAGTGCTTGTCACCCTTGCCATGCCCTGTCAGGCTCTCTGACATGGGCAAATGATTCCACTCATTCCCCAAAGGAACATTTAAAGCTAGATCCTCTCCTCCAGTGATCCTGAAGTTTGTCTTGTGCTATTTTTCAACCCACCCTCCAGTCTGGACCTGGACAACAAAGGATGGCCCCAACAAAGGGAAGTTGATTCAGGTCCCAACCATTCCCATTGCCTGTGAAAAGACTGCACCCAAAGCTGTCCTTTGGCTGGTTGCAGTCTTCCATTCATTCAAGGCCCATCTTAACCCCATCACCATTGATGATAAGACCAAGAGAGTGCACCAGGGCTGGTTGCACTTGTACCAGAACAATATGTACATTCACCTCCAATCTCAGTTGAAGGTGTCCCTCCCCCCTACCAAAAAATTGGCCCCTACCACCCCAGTGGCTCCCTCAGCTGTTTCTCCACCCACCTCCCAGCACACCATCACAGAACTTAAGGTGGAGATCCAGTCATTACAAGAAAAGCTCTATAATTTCATCTCCTCCTATGAGGCATGCTGCATGTGCAGCAAACCCCCTACCCAGGCCCTCTTGGACATCTCTGGGGAGGCCTTGAACCACTCTAATTCCCCAGAACCACCATTCACCCTCTACAACGAGGGGCCCTTGGGCCTCATGATCACCAACCACCCTCCATCCTGGCTGACCAAAGTGCTCAGCAGCCATGACATCCCAGAACACTTCATGGGGGATCTCATGGTCCCCTCCCCATCCCCCTACAATGAACTCCCAGCCACAGCTCTAGATGCCATCAAGCTTATTTTTGAGGGTTCACCACCACTCCTGCTAGGAGTACTCAGAGGCAGTCAGATAACAATTGCTACCTCAGCCTCTCAGGGCCAGGTATCTGCAACCATTAAACTGCCCCTGACCCCACAGTACCTAGAACCCACCCTTGAGGTAGGCTCACTCTCATCCACCCACCCCTCCCCCCCTACTTTTGCCTTGTCCACTCCCTCTGTATGTAGTTGAGTAGCTAACCCCTCTCCCATCCCTTAACAGGTACTAGCTTGCTTGTGCATGATAGTGAGCAGGCTTTGTAGTCTACCCACATGCCTTTGCCCCCTCTCTGTCCTGGACAATACATAGGTCACTACATTGCTAGTATATTGCAGCATAGGGCTTAGCAGCCCTCATGCAATTAAATTCAGATATAAAAAAAAAACTGTGACTGCAGGGCCTGTCAGGCCCGGAGGGACAGTTAGCATGGCCTACCTTGTCTAGGAATTCATCCCTGCATCATTGGGTGAGTTTGTGAAGTATATTCACAATGATGATGCAGCCCCTTGCTTCCTTGTGGATATGAAGGCAGAGGAGATCACAGATTTTTTGGCATTCACACAGCATGTACAGTATGTGAAGACTGGGGGCCAAGTATATATATCTGATTATCAAGGTATGTGTGGTTGTCATGGATCTGGCATGTACTTACATCAAACTAGGGAATGGGTTTCTTTTGACAGATCCTCAGATCCTCACACATCCATAGGTGCCTTTTGCCTGGTCACACCCTCATTAACTTTTGCTCATACCTTCTGCTCTTTTTGGGGATGTTGGTGATGGTTGGAAACTTTTCAGTGAGGGGAATATAGAGAACAGGGTAGCACTCACCCTTGGCACCAGTTTGGGGATGTTCCCATGCTCTTTAGGGGGGGTTTCTTGATGGGACTAAATATACCTCTGAGGTGTCACCTCCATGGCCAGGTCCCTGCTATTTCCCAAGATGGAAAGGTGGTGGGGTATACCTAGTTAATATGGTATGTACTTCAGTGCTACACCTGCCCATGTATGATGCTATTGTTACCCTTGCAGCTTGTGAGAACATTGTGCTGGCACTTCAGCACTACACCTGCACATGTATGACACTTTTGCTACCCTCATGAGATGCTCATGAGAATGTGCTGTTGATGCTTTGGCACACCTCACTGCAGCATTCTCAACCTGCCATATCATACACTACAGCATGTCTGTATTCAGCCATTTCACTCTGCTTTCCAAGGAAGTGGGTAGTTTCTGCATATTGGAAGGTTCCTTTTTATGTCTTATGCTGACTTTCTGCACATTATGTGGTATTCCTTGGTCATGAAAATGAATAATATTAATATTTCCATGAGATCACTGCAAACTGGTTATACTCTACATACACATCACTTCGCTGCAAGGGAGTGTTTGCCAAAGTGACAATAATGTTTTTGGGACAGCACAAGCACTTAGTACTGATGAACTGGGTGGATAGGATGGCAGTCCTTGGGAAGAAACTGATTCTGATGGCCTGAAGGGATGCTGGCAGGAATTGGAGGGTATATGGTTCCAGCAAAAAACTCAGAGCAATTGCTGCAATGGCACAAAGGGGCATTAAGGTATCTTCTGGAGCCCACCCTGCTGCAAGATCTCTGTCCCAATGTAGAAAATGTTGCCAGCAGAGGGGAACAGAAAGACACATGGTTCTGGCAGAGATAGTCTCACATGACTTGCTTTCAACAGAGACAATGGATGTCTGTAGCTTCAATCAATCGCAAGTGCAAAGTGACACAGAGTCATCCAATGAGCCTGAGTGGGACTTGTGGGCTGAGGCAAAGACAGATTGCAAGGTCTGTAATAATTAGAGGACATTGTACAGTACCTTGAACTTATTGCTTACCATCACCTGGTAGATAGCAGGTCTGGAGGTTACCATCCACTGTTGGGAGTCCCTACTCCCTAAGGCTGCAGAACATCCTAAGTGGCCTTCCTCAGTCTCATTGGTTGCTTGTCACACATCTCTCTCTGTAGTCATGGCATTGCTTTGGCAAAACACCGCTGCATGTCCTAATGTCACACCTCTCATCACATCCTTCATATGTCACATGCTCCCATCTCCACCAGCAACATCACCACCACCCTTCAAGTACCATAATAGGTCTGTCCCCTGTCACATGCACTCCCCTCTTGTCACATGACCTCTGAACACTGCCTGTCAGCAATTCCCCACTGACCTGTCATGTGTTGACATGTCCCCTTGGTGGCTATATCCATTCTACAAGCACCAAGCCTGTCACCTGCTCAGTAATGCTGCCCACCACATCACAGACCTGTTGAAGAAATCACTGCCTCCCCCTACAATGTACACTCGCTACCCAGGCATGTTGTCTGTGCACTTTCCACTTTTACTTACCTTTGTTTATGGACTTTACTTGTTTTATCTTCATCCATGTCACTGCCATGCATGTGATTGTCCACGCATCAGCCTTTATCTTTTCTCTTATTACTTTTGACATATGACAGATCTGAAATATTCTGATTTTACCTTAGAAACCACTGTCCTTATGCTACAAAAAGTCCGCTGTACATAGAAAAATATCCACCCACCTTTTGGTGTCAAATCTGCATGTCTAAAGAGTCTCTGAGTATTTTGAGTCGAGTCCCTCTGTGTTTTTTTTCGAGTCTCCAGCATCTTCCAGTGCCTCATCTTCGGTCTTATCAAGTTTTCTGCACCCTACAGCCTCCAGAATCGCTGCCTCATCTTCTACAAGTCCACTACAGAGTCTACAGAGTCGTTCTATGAGCTCAAGAGCTTCTAATCACCACCCTTCGAGTTTTCGCCTCCAAGAAATATCCCCACTCCCCCAGAAGTCATCCTGCACCCACTTAAGGCAGATTTTCGAGTTCCTTGCTGCCAGTACTCTCCTACCACCAAGAAAAATTCCCCCTTCATCTTCTAGCCCCCCCCTTCTGTCTCCTTCTGACTCAGCACCCCTTGGGATGAGCCTAGGTGTTACCTACAGCTTTCCCCTCTTTCCCCTTTGCACTCTCACAACAAGAGTCACCCACACTGCTCCTTTCTTAAGAGTCATCAAGCAAAGGAGATCAGGGATCTTCAATGTGATAATGGCTCCTTGGCAAAATGCAGTATCCTACTGGGAGCACAGAAGGGAATGGAAGTATATAATGCCAAGTAATTCTGGATTGGTAGACACGAATCATAAATCACTAACAGCAATAGTAGAAACAAATAATAGTGGGTGGTGCATTGGGCTTTCATTGTCTACAGTTCTTCAAATAGAAGGGGTATGTGAGGGAAAATGCACAACTTGATCATCAGTATTCTAAGTTTAGTTAGGATTCACCTGACTCAGAAGGGGGATTCCTCACTTCAGTCACCCCTCTAAGGAAACCTATTAGGTTGACATATTCTTATAGATGTTTATACCTAAGAGGTGTCAACTGCCTGGGTATTCCTGGTTGCTGCTGGAGAAATGCATTTCTCCAGGATGACTATATCCCCTATTACAGAGTGGGTGGGGGCCACATGGGACTTTCTCCAGCAGAAATAGACCAAATTCCAGGGTGTTTTTGGACTTTCTCCAGCATAAAAAGACCCCATTCCAGGGTGCTGTTGGACCTTCTCCAGCAGATATAGACCAAACTCTGGGGTTTTCTTGGACTTTCACCAGCTTAAATGGACCAGATTCAAGGCTGTTCTTGGACTTTCTCCAGCTTGAATGGACCAGATTCAAGGTTGTTCTTGGACTTTCTCCAGCTTAAATGGACCTGATTCAAGGTTGTTCTTGGACTTTCTCCAGCTTAAATGGGACCTCATTTCAGCATGTTCTTGGGCTTTCTCCAGCCTAGCATAGGCCTCATTCCAGGGTGTTCTTGGACTTTCTCCAGCTTAAATAGGACCATTCCTTGGTGTGTTCTACAGCCTCATAGACCTTATTCTGAGGTGTGGTGTTCTTGGACTTTCTCCAACTAAATTGCCCATCCTAGGCTGTGCCTGGGATTTCCCCCATTAAAATGGACCTGGTCCTTGGAAAGTCTGGACATTCACCAGCCAAAATAAACCCCCTTTTATGCCTGCAGCTTGTTGTCCCCATCCAAAAATGACATGGGGCAATCTCCAATATGGGACATGGAGATTCCCATTGAATGGTTCAGATAGGGCTGGCAATGCAGAGGCTTATATGGCAGGGTTAGGGCATGGTCTCAAGGCTCAGACAAAGGTGCAGGGCAATGAGCAGACTTCTCATCTTGGTTGTCTATTTCATATTGGGTAGCTACCCATTTATATGTCTGTCATATTTCATATTCATTGTGTTGGGATGTCTTCTGCCCTTCTACCTGCTCCATATCTTTATCCTGCCATTGGGGATATTCTATCATATTTGTTGCAGGAGAGGGCAACATGACTCTGTTTCTTCAAGTACCACATGATCACACCTCCATTAAGAATAGATACATATCCTGAGATGAATATTTGGTCTGCTTTGAGTCATTAGCAAATTTGGCATTGGAATGCATAAGTAGTTGGTTGTGTGTTGGGCTTCATTTATGCACCTGATGAGTTATTCCAGCTGTCCTAGTCCCCACTATGTACCTGAGGACTCCCTTAGCTGTGCCTCAGTGTGACATGTCCAGGTTGGTAGTAAATGATGGAAGTGTATTAACTGCATATGTGATGTCAGGTCATATAGTGACTGAGGCATTCCCCAAGGGGGTGGAGATTCTCCAAAGGGACCCTTGTGGATTCTCCATTGCCACTGAGAGCAGTTGGAGATTCTCCAGAGGGACCCTTGTGGATTCTCCATTGCCATTGAGAGTGGTTGGAGATTCTCCAAAGGGACCCTTGTGGATTCTCCATCACCACTGAGAGCAGTTGGAGATTCTCCAAAGGGTCCCTTGGAGATTCTCCATTACCACTGAGGATGGTTGGAGATTCTCCATCACCATTGAGGATGGCTGGAGATTCTCTAATGGGTCCCTTGGGGATTCTCCAACCAACTTCTATGGTGATAAGTAGTTGATTGTGTGTTGGACTTGATTTATTCACCCAATGAGTTATTCCAGCTGTGCTATCCATGCTATGTACCTGAGGACTTCCTTAGCTACTCCTCAGTGTGACATGTCTAGGTTGATAGTAAATGATGGAAGTGTATTAACTGCATTTGTGATGTCAGGTCATGTAGTGACTGAGGCATTCCCCAAGGAGGTGGAGATTCTCCAAAGGGACCCTTGGGGATTCTCCATCACCCTTGAGAATGGTTGGAGATTCTCCAAAGGGACCCTTGGGGATTGATTCTCCATCACCACTGTGTGTGGTTGGAGATTCTCTAAAGGGACCCTTGGGGATTCTCCATCACCATTGGGAATGGCTGGAGATTCTCCATCACCACCAAGGATGGTTGGAGATTCTCCATTGCCATTGAACATGGTTGGGGATTCTCCATCACCATAGAAGTTGGTTGGAGAATCTCCAAGGGACTTTGAAGAATCTCCAACCATCCTCGATGGTGATGGAGAATCCCCAAGGGACCCTTTGGAGAATCTCTGGCCATTCTCAGTGGTGATGGAGAATCCTCAGACCCAGGCAACTTTTCCCAGACCCTTATAGTGCCCATCAAGTCACCATCCTTTTTCCTTCTAGCTCAGCCCCTCTTTGGATGAGCCTAAGAATTTTCCTACAACTATTTCCCTTTGCACTCTCACAAGCACAGTTGCCCACAATGGCTGACCACACCACTGGTTGGAGACTGGTGATCTCATCCAAGGACAGAGCTACTATGCCATATGAGGTTTCCCCTGGATATACAGTGACTCCAAAAACCCTTTCCATGTTTGCCCTATTTTCAGTGCATGCAATGTACTGCCAGACACATGGAGAATCACACTAAGCTTTGGTGGAGTCATAAATAGTACATAGTCCTGGCTGCAATTTGGCTCCTAGATCATGTGATGTCATTCACACAGTCCGGAGATATGGCCATTTTAAAACAGCATGTCCATGGAAAGGGTTTTTTCACTTTTGAATTTAGAAGGGTATTTGGATATTATCAGTACTTGGTATATCCACCTTTTGCTCTAAGCACTGCCTCAACCCTTCTAGGCATGCTTTCAATTAGTTTCTGACACTCCTCCACTGAAATCCCCTCCCACTCCACCTGAACTCTCTCCCATAGCTCATGAATCCCATTAGGGGGGGTTTCATACCCTGCAAGCCTTCTTTTCAGGCAACCCCAGAGATGTTCAATGGGATTGAGGTCAGGCGACTGTGCATGCCATACCATGGTCCCAAACTCCTGCTCTTCTAGCCAAACTCTAACCTTTTTGCAAGTATGCTTGGGATCATTGTCTTGCTGAAAGATTGTATCAGATGGATTGAGACCATAATGCTCCAATGTTTGTTGAAGCTCATCCTTCAAAATCTGAAGGTAAAGGTCCCCATCCATCATACCATCAATCTTTGTAGCATAGCCAACACCATCCCAAGTCATACACCCCCACATCATCAAGGAACCCCCTCCAAACTTGAGAGTTCCTTGTACCAGCCTATCATTAAGTCCCTCCCCAGCCTTTTTCCAAGCCCACTTGCATCCATCTGACCCTAGGTGATTAATCTTGGTCTCATCAGACCATACAACCCTCTTCCAGTCCTCTATAGTCCAGTCCTTGTGGGTATAAGCCAAATCCAAGCAAGCCTTGTGATGTCTGGCTGAGAGAATAGGACATTTGGTCTTGACTACAGACTTCATACCAGATTTTTTCAAGTGATGATGAACAGTATTAGCAGAGAGAGGCTGGTTGATGATGTTTCCAAGGGCTTTGGTGACTTGAACTGCATTTTCAGCCTTGCCAGAGGTAATAAGATGTTGAGCATGGTGAATATTGGCAGGGGAAAGCTTAGAAGGATGGCCTCCAAGGGCCTTAGGAAGGCTAGAACACCTCTTAGAATGAAGTTTGGATATAGTAGAGGGGCTGACACCAATTTGCTTGGCAATAGCTTCACCAGAATGGCCAGAGTCAAGCAAAGAGAGAATGGTGCTTTGCTGAGTAAGAGAAAGGGGTCTGACCATAATGGTGGTTGGGAACAAAGAGGTATTTGAATTTTTTTAAACTCAGACATATTGTTTACACATGTATCTTTGTTTGTATCACCAAACAATAGCAATTATTGGACATTTTGAATAAGATCTTAGTTACCAATTCAAAAGTGAAAAAAACCCTTTCCATGGACATGCTATTTTAAAATGGCCATATCTCTGGGCCATGTGAATGACATCACATGACCTAGGAGCCAAAGTGCAGCCAGGACTATGTACTATTTATGACTCCACCAAAGCTTAGTGTGATTCTCCATGTGTCTGGCAGTACACTGCATGCACTGAAAATAGGGCAAACATGGAAAGGGTTTTCAGAGTCACTGTACCTGCACATCATCCATGCCAGGCTATTGTTCCTGTAGCCCTTTCTTCCCTATGTGCCAGTCTTCTCCTATCTGGGCAGTACAATGGATTACTGGTTCTTGTCCATCTTTGCCTGAAAAGAGCAAGGTCAGTTCCACCACATTGTCAGCATGATCTCCCATTTTTGGAATCTCTATCCATGTCATCTTTACTTTTGCCACCCACCAGAGAAGCTACCACTGTCACTTACAGTGGTACCCAGTTGAGCCCAAGTGACACTTCCAACAGTGGATATAGGCCTTCCACCACTGTCACAGTACCTCTTCACCAAGGCACTAGAGTGCAGTGGATGATCATTGCTGTATTACCAGTACTACTTCCACCTGTTGTGTGGGGAAGGGGGGGGAGGGTGTGTATGGGGAAGGGGGGGAAGGGGGAGGGAGAGTGCTTGGAAGTTGGGGGAGGGGGATGGGGTACTTGAGTGGGGGATGTAGTGCTTGGGGATGGTGAGGGTGAGTAACCTAATCCCTCCCTCACTGTCCCCAGGTACCCCCTCGCCCTCCCTCACCTTCCCAACACACCCCCTCCCCCACCTTCCCCACACACCCCCTCCCCCACCTTCCCCACACACCCCCTCCCCCTCCCACCCAACACACCCCCAACCTCCTCCAGCCACCATATACCCTCCCTGGATCCCTGCCTCTCCTTGTCATTGACTTACCTCCCACCCTACCCCTCCAGCACACCATTCCCATCCAGCACACCACTGTGTAGCTCCATGCACAGTCACTACTAAAGTTATCTAGGGCTGCTTCTGGGGTCCTCCCCCAGAGCTTGAAACTGATTTTTCACTTTTCCACAGACTTTTGCAAACAGCTGTAATCACAATTGCTCAAGGTGAATGAAAAACTCATGGATTTTCTTTCAAGCCCAAGACCACTCATGGTGACCACAACATCATCCTGCCCCTGATCAGGGTTCAATCACTCATGGGCAATGAGGCTCCATCAAGGTCGTTGGCATATTCTCTTCACCCATCATCTCATTGTGTGTCTCCCTTAATGGTGTTGAAGAAGCCCATAAGAGACAATCTGAGTTTCACAGTGACAATCTCTGGCTCATGATGAGTCCAGTGAAGCTAAGCTGGCAAGAAGGAAAGAGTTCACACCTGTAGAACTTAGAGATGGGCCTGACCTTGTACAGCTTTTGAATTAAGAAGTGAGTTGCCATCAGACAGAGATTTGATCCCAGCTTCAATGACTGTCATGTACACAGCAATTTCATATAAATCCCACTGAAAATGAAGCTTTCAGTACCATTTGGTCCAAGCCAATTGTTATTTGATTCTACAAGTGTGCTAACAGGTTGTATTGACAAGCATTAGTACAGTAGTAATTACAGAAGCATTGGCATGTGCAAAAGTCGTGATGCTGGGCAATACTTGATCAAGAATGCATGCGATGCCTACTTGGGAAAACACCAGCCCAGATATCACCATCCATGCTCCCTACTTGCACTGTCTGAGAGGGAGCCCCAAGGATGCCAGTCAAAGCCTCTATAATCTGTGTGAGAGGATGGAACTCCTTTGGCCTTTCCCACATGGCAGCATTGCATACAGGGCAATGGTATAAAAGAAGGTGTAGTACCTCTCCTGAAATCAATGCTGAGAGTGTTGTGGCTGTGTATGGGGGTGCTTCACTGATGCCAAGGTGGGCAGGAACCTCACAATACTTCAGTTGTTGATGGAGGCATTCCTGGAAATCCTGGTGAAGGCAGGGTAGACAAAATAAATGATGGCATTCCTGAATCCTAATGTCGATGAGCGTAATGATCATGAAACAATAGGAGTCACTCACAGAAAAGGGTGTACACAAGGTAATTCACAGGCACCACACTTGAACACTTCATCCCTGGCCTGAATAAACATTACTGAGACATGATGTATGGTGTCATACAGGGCTTGTAGTGCAGAGACCTCTGCCACACACAAGTCAACAACTTCTCTACACCTCTCCAACTCTGCCTTAGCTTCATCCCACTCCTGGAATGCAAATTGTCTGAGAAAAATAATTACTGCTGCATGCAAGTGAACACACCTGGCAGGATGCTTTGAGCTCTACATCAAGAAGTTGGGTGACTTCTGCAACTTTCTGAATGAAAGAATTAAGATTGCTTTGTAATGCTGCATGTCCAATGAATGCTTACTTCGATGGTTAGCCTGACTCCACCCTCCAGAGGTGATAGTGGTTCTGATGTCGAGGGGGATGATAGTGGTGTTGTAGGAGCAGTTGAAACAAGAGACCAAGATGATGCAGACAAAGATGACACAGATGCTGAAGGAGAAGAGGTAATTAAAGAATTGGGAGTGGGCAGTCAGGACAACCTCGATGCAAGTGTACACAGACTGTAGCTATGACTCTTCATGTGATCATATGGCTGTTTGCGAGCAGATGATGGATGTGGGTGTTGAAGACACATAATTGCAGGGAAGAAGGAAGAAGGGGCAATAGACAAGAAAAAGACCTGGGTAGTCCCACTCATTTTATGAGCTCCCTGCCACTAGTCGAGGGCCTCAAGGAGCTGAAAGACTTAAGAACTGAAAGATTCATTGATTGGATGAGGAAATTCCCAAAATATGGTGACAACCTTTCCTGTTTTGTTTCCCATTTTGGTAGGTTACTAACACACTGCCCAGAAACACTGTCTTATGCTTTCTGTCATCTCCAAATTCTCAAAGCCTTTCATGCTGACAATCGATGACTCAAACCCTTTGAAGGACTTAGTATGGTTCCCTGTATTCTAGTGGAAGACCCTGAATCATTTTTTGCACATTTCTATAAAGTGAGTGAAATCAATGTGATTACATTCCTGTATACTAGCTCTCTCAAGATGAAGGCCCCCAGAAATGTCCAATGCAATCATCAGCATCAAATGGTTCCTTATCATCCCATCAGGCACATTGAGAGGGATGTGTGTATCTCACTGCACATCAGCCATTGTCACTAGTCACTGATGCTATCATCCCAGACTGTGCCAATTCACCACCAAGTGCTTCATAAGTATCAAATGGATTGTTTTTAGGTTCTCACAAAAATCTCATGAAGAAGAAGACAAGTTTATGAAGAAATGGGAATCAAGGGATCTCAGAGAAGTGAAAGAGTATCTTGGGATCCAGATACACCAAAATTGAAAGAATTGAGAGGGCTCTCTTGATCAAATTCCCTATGTCAAAAAGGTTGTTAAACAATTTGGTATGGAAGAAGCAAAGTCAGTTTTCACTCCACTTCCTTCTGGTTATCAAACAAAAAAACCACCAGCATCTTACCAAGTGTCATCTCAATTTCACTCACATTTTCAATTGGTTATAGGGTCATTACTCTATATGGCCCTGGGTACTCACCCAGACATTGTTTATTCCATCATACAGATGAGTCAATATATGGCTAACCCTACTGATGAACACCTGAACAAAGCTCTTCACATTGTTCACTATGTGGCATCCATGGTGAACTTGGCTTTGTAGTATTCAGGAAAAGATGCTCAGATCCAAGGTTTTGCTGATTCTGATTGGGCCTCAAATAAAGACACTCATCATTCCACCATTGGATATGCCATGTATCTTGGCAACTCCCTTGTTTCCTGGCATTCCCAGAAACAGAAAACCATTGCCCACCACATGTGACACTGATGATCTGAGGCTCTCCCTCTTCTGCATTGACATCTCTCTCTCTACTCTCTACTCCAGTCTCACTGGCACCTCCATCATTACTCTCCTCCCCTACTTCTGCTGACACCTAGGAGCTCTCCCAGCTTCTCTTCCATTCAAGATACATGTTGAATTGGTCAATTTATTCCTGTCTGTGCAGCCAGACAGTCATCTGAGCAACAAAATCCTTCTTGTTACTTGCATGGTAAGCCTCCTTAGCATAATCAATGTGAAGGTGCTAAGGGCTCTCTGTGTTGAAACCATCTGCAGATCCAAAGCACTTGATCAATTCAACATAGTGCTGCATTGAGTGCACCTTAGGTATGTTGAAGTGTGTGGCTTGCTGACCACCAAGCTCAATAAAGATTCCCTTTTCTGCATGAAAGTCATCTAGTGCCCTTCCAAGGGCTTCAAGAGTCCATGTTGTATGCAAAGCACAGGGAAGAATGGAAAATGAAGTCAGTAATTGCATGCATGACTCAGACCAGTTGGGGGTCTGCACCCCTGCAATGAAGCCCAGGAATACTTTCTCCATCTCCTTGTGTTCTTTCCCTGTCCATTGTGTTACTGATGAAATTCCATTCTTGAAATGTCATAGTCCATGGTGCATTGTCATACTTGTGAAGTGTGCATCAATCTCTTCATCACCAGTTATTGTGACACACCATTTCACTAGGTGTTCCTTGAAGACACCTGTGTGCAGCTGATGTAACAGATTGGGTGTGAATGCCTGGAAGATATCCAAGTGTGGTAGATTCATCCAGAATGGTGGGTACACAGCTTTCAGCCCTATCACCTTCATCTCCTGCCTAAGTGCAGTGGATGACTGGTGTTCATGATGTATGAGAAGGTCAAGTGACCCCTCCTTGTCACATCCCTGACCTTGTAAGTTTTTTTCTCTTGAATTTGGTTCAATCTCGCATAGCAGACAATGGTTCTCCATACAGCATGGAATGAGGCACTGGTCTAGGTAGTCAGTGACATATGCCACCAAGATTGGGGAGATCCAGCAAATTGTTGAGTCAGCACACATCATGTAAGCACCAGACTTGCCTGTGGTTACCAATGCTGCAAGTATTGATGCCATACAGTGAGGAAATAGTTAATATCAACCTGCAGGTCACATTTTCTCTGAGAAGATATCAAAGTGCCCAACAGGTATGTAACCTAGCACATCTGCAAACCACTGTTTTTGGCCCAGTGGTCACAGTGCACCACAGCATGCCACAGTTCAGCCACAGTGTGACAGTGTGACATCCTCCCAGGACTCAGTGACCACAGCCACAAAAACTGTGTGACAGTGACCCACAGTAACCCACAGTGCCACAGCACTACAGCCCCACAGTGCTACAGTGTCACAGTGGCACAGTCCACCAGTTGATTAGGATTTGATTAGTAAAGTGTAGTGTGTATTAGTGTTTGATTAGTGTAGTGTTGTGTACACTTTTGATTACCAAAAGTGTAGTGTGGTTCACTTTTTTGACTAGTAACTATGTAGTGTTTATTAGTATCTGATTTGTGAAGTGTTGTGTACACTTTTGATTACCAAAAGTGTAGTGTAGTCTGCTTTTTTGACTAGTAACTAAGTGTAGTGTTTATTAGTGTTTGATTAGTGAAGTGTTGTGTACACATTTTATTACCAAAAGTGTAGTGAAGTTTGCATTTTTGACTACCAACTAAGTGTAGTGTTGATTAGTGTTTGATTAGTGAAGTGTTGTTTACACTTTTGACTACCAAAAGTGTTGTGTTTTTGACTATTAACTAAGTGTAGTGTTTATTAGTGTTTGATTAGTGTAGTGTGACTAGCAAATGTATGGTAAGGTGTGATTAGCAAAAAAGCATAGTGCTCATTAGGTTGTTGCCTAATGAGGCACAGCCACTAATCACTTGAAATCTGTCAGAGTCTGAAAAATAGCCCACATTGCAACATAGTGGACACAAATACCCACGCCCCTCACACTAGCTGCCAAACCCAACCAAACATATGCCTTTTCCTACTATGGGGGGGGGGCCTTTTTGTTAGTGCACTAGTAAGTCTGTGCCATAGTCGACTATGGAACTAGTGTAGTAGTTGAGTAGACTAGTGGCTAATAGCACAAATTAGTAAATGGTTGAGTTTGCTAATAAAGCTAAGTGGTACTATTAGCTAGTGCTTAGTACATTAGTTGAAAGGTAAGTAGTAGTTAGTAGGGTGGTATCTGGTTTACAGAGTAGTGGGTTGGTAGTACTAATTAATGTCAGAGCAGTCACAAGTTTATCACCTGGTTTTCTCCTTCTTGACTGGTGTATAGATGTTCTGGTGCATACCTCATCCAATCCACAAAGGTTGGATTCCTGATCAATTCATGCATGCATTCAACAGGGTCTCAAGAACCACAACTCAAGCTCTTCAGTCTCAGGTTTTCCATCCTCATCACATGCATTGCCTGTCAATGTGATGCACTTGCACTTGCACTCTGCACTTCAGGGTAAGCAGTCAACCACATCCAAGAGGTCAGTCTTGTTCTGGAAGGAAGGTTACTTTGTATCTGTCAATAGATTTACACTTGAGTAAGTAAACCTTTCATCTGAGCCATTCCACAGAGTGACATACAATGTTCAGCCACAAGAACTGGTCTGCCTGGCTGTGGCCTATGTTCTTTATCAACCATTTCACCAGCTCTCATTCTTCCCTGCTCTTGAAAGGGCCCCATATCTCCTCAGCCTTGAGAACCTCCTCATCCTGAATAGTCACAAATGGAGTTGAAGCAGATCCATGGCTAGCCCCTGCTTTCCTGTTCAATGGACACCCTTCCCTCCATGTTTCACCTCTCCAGTCATCACCAGGTAAGTCTTCAACTTGCACTCATTGGTCCACTAGCTGGTCATTATGCACAAGATTACTGTCAGCATTGAAATGGGTCAGGTCATTGCCATCCACAGGGAAGTGGTTGACAACACTGCTTTGTTGAAGGTGAGAGGTGAGTGCAGTCTTTCAAGCAGCCCAGATATTGTCTAATAGCTGATTGCAACCTCTGTGGCATGCAGGGACATGCCCTTGGTGTTGATGCATCAAAGAACAATCAGGAAAATTTGCACTACAAAAGTGACACTGCACCATTGTTTGAGACTTCAAGTTAACCTGGATTGTCATAGCATATTTAAGTATGTGACCCTGACTCTAAGTTTGAGCAGGACTGTTAACCTGGAATGTCATAGCATATTAGTTACACTTGTCAATCTGATCATTCTAATTTCAACCAGATATCTCTGGGTAGGACTGACAGCTGAAGTTGTTTGGACATGCAGGAACTCTGATGCTATTTATTTGCTCACAACTCTGTCAGCAACCCCATCCCCCCCCCCCACACCCACACTCACTGTGATTTACAACTCTGTCAAAAACCACCCTCCTCCCTCCAGACTCAATGCATGAAAGCAGTGAAGGTGGACTCAAAAACACAGATTTCCTAATGGACCAGGTCCAAACCTATGGTTGAGGTAACAGGGTGTCTGAGCTAATTGTGGAGTACTCACAAGCATTCGGTAAGTCATTACCTTGGAGCATATAGACACCAGGAAGACTCACATAGATCCTCATGACTAGGAAATAAAATAACTACAAGAAACTTACAGCTCCAAAAGCAGGTGGGACAGGCAAGGCAAGCAGGACAATCACAGGCCAGTCACACCCTTAATGATGGAGGGGACTTTTCAGTGCCAGGATCAAAGCCTTGAATCTTCAATAATTCCATTGGGCAGCACTTTGCAGGTGTCATTGCATATGTCAAGTCCTTCAATTCACACACTGACAATGGGAGAAGATGTCACTGCTGACAAGGATTTGTGGACTGATAACAGCTCAGCTTATTTGTTTGGTTCACAAGCCAACTGGTCACCATTTGGCACTGCTGATGATGACCAGATGCCATTCCCAGCAACCTCATATCAAGGTAGCAGCAACCCTCAGGATGGAGGTATGGGAGAGGGTGAAGATGCAGTGTATGATCATGTGGCTGCTGCAGATGAGTTGCAAATAGGGTCATAATGCCACCATTGTCAACCATGGTTTGGTTACCCATTCTGCATTGGAGTATGAGAACTAACACATGCCATAACCTAGACCATGTATTGTTCATGTCAGTACTGCAGACCTATCTCACCAGTTGTCCCAAAGCAGGAATGCCTGAATTGCATCCCAAACCACATGGAAATTCCCTTCAGATGATGTCCCACTGACCCTGGCAAGTTGACCCCAGCTGAACCCCAACCCAACAACCCAACTGGAAGTCCTGCAAACCCCAAGGCAGTTGGTAACTGGGTGCAATCCAGTGACTTCACACTCACTAAGTGTGGGAACAAAGCATGTTAGAGACACTCCTGATACTGTTTATCCTCATGAGCCTGTCATTACTGATTCACATGAAAAGGTAACTTTCAGTGCCCATCAGTATGCTAACTCACCCTCTACACACATAAAGGAAGTTGTTGCTTTGCAAAGGGAACCTGTAGGTAACCTCAATAGTCTGGCAAGCTACTATTATATCAGTATGTACCTTTAGGTAACTACAAGGTATCAATGAGATAGGAATAGACCTAAGTAACAAATGTACTCACCCTCAGTAGTCTGGCAAGCTACTGAGGGACTAGGAAAATTGTCTAGTGCTATGTGCGATGCAAAGTGATTATGTAATCTAGCAAACACATGCCAACAATGGCCAGTTGCATAATATTCCAACAACACAGACCTCCAGTCATCTATTCAATGATGCTAGTCCTTCAGCTCAGGATGAGCCCTCACAGAAATGTCCATGTAAAAGTCATGAATGAAGCACTTTCAACCTGGACTTGGACTTCAAACATGTTGTAAACCTTGCATGCATACACATCAAATGCTTGATTGTTACTTTGAATCCTTTTCCTGACATCTCAGGTGATGTGGACTCAATGGTCATCCTGGCTGCCAAGAGTGCTTGTCAACAATCACTGATTGAAGTGGATGTAGGCTGGAGGGAGCAGGACTTGGTGTGAATTATGCCCTGGGTTTCTGTATTCCATCACTCACATCTTGCAGATCAAGGATCATATTTTTCAACTCTGGTCAACTAAAGGAAATAGCCTGCAGGAACCTCTCTAATGCATACAGGTTCAGGTCACTGGAGGATTGCCTTGGATACACTGCAAATGAACTGGAACAGGTCAAGCAGGCCAACTGTGCACTTGTGGGATGACTGTTGAAGAAATCAACCTTGGCATACTTGGAAAGTATGATTTTATCATTGTTTCATTACTATATTCACAAGGAGGTAGGACCCTAGTGACAGTGCCAAGCCTGGTACAATGTACAAGCACTCATTGATCACTAAACTCATCATATTGCAGTGGTTCACAGACAGTAGGGTGGAGGGTGTTCATTATCATGAATACTTTGATCCACTTCCACTGCCACTACTCATCATGCTTTGTTCTAACCATGGTGAAGTGCTCTCAGTCATATTTCCACTGCAGGTCATACTGACATTAGTAGATTCAATGTGCCATTGATGAGTGGGCAACTGGTGAACATTCCATTGTCAAATTCCAAGCAGTGAAATACGTGGATGTTTACCAGCACCATGTCAAGAATCTTGAGAGTTTGCAGGGGTTCAATGAGATGACAAACAGCAACATGTTGGGTAGACTTCAGTGTGACCTCCTTGAAGCTGCTTGGTAAGTTCTTGGCATATTACATTTCCAGGTTTCCTGACATGTTGTGGACCAACTAGCCAACATGCTGGTGATACTGTGAATGACTCCATCACTGCTGACACAACATACAGTCTTGACTTAGCAGATTTCATGATGGATCAGGGAGGGCCTATAATGAATTAAGATATCTCAGACTTGTGTTAATGTCTACTAGCTGTGGATTGATTCATTTTTTTCATATGCCATGTGAATCTGTACAGTTGTGAATACTGGGAAAGGTTTCAATATTTCAATATCACATGAGGTGTGGCTATGGCTGCTATGTAGATGGTATAGCCAGTTAATTGCCATGATGCTACATGTACTACAGACTACTACAGTGCTATGTAGCCAGGATTGGACTATGCAGAGCCTAATGGCTATGGTGCTATGACACTACCCATGGCTATGTAGGAAATGCACGACTACCAAGTCCTCAGTAAATGGGAGGCAAGCTATGGAGCTACATGCATGACCCAAACTACATAGGACTATAGAGACCAGATAGACAACTTGTAAGTTTGCAAATGCTTGCACACCCCACCACCATCAAATCTAACATGCCACCAAAAGGTTCAAAGGGAAAGGGGAAATCAATGGAGTCAAAGGCCAAGACAGGTGAAGGGAGCAAGGTGTGTATATGATATATATTTAAAGACAGATAACATGATGACCTGCAATGATGACAACAGAAGCAGGTGGAAGATACACTTCTCATGGATCAGACTGTAATAATCTCCTTTCCAGACTCAACCTGGAGTCTGCATTTCCCATATGAAACCTCCTTCCACATTAGGAAGTTTCCCAATGAAACCTGTCTGCCTGCTGGCAAAAATAAGTGACTGGTCACTTATTCTGGGGTCAGCAGAATGATTACCAAGTGGCAAGTGCAGGGATGATGGCACTAGGGAAATGATAAGTGGCAACTATGAAATGTAAGCTTACATGTGAGAGTGAGATGGCAACTGGCTGGGGTGAAAATAAGCAACTGGTTGCTTATTCTCAGGGGTGAGGGAGCTGACAAGAGTAGACAGTAGACACTACTTGACTTGGAGTGTGGAGACTAGATGGAGATAAACAAGGTGGAGTGGTGAACTACAGACTGGTAGTGAGGGGCAGATAATAGGCAACTGCTCACTTATTTCTGGGCAGAGCAGAACTAGCAAGTAGTGAGTAGTGACAAGTTGTGCTGTCAGTGACAGCTTGCAAAAAAATAGGTGACCAGTCACTTATTCTGAGCAGATGAGAATTAGCAAGTAGTGAATAGTTGGCACAATGAGTTGTGTGGTGAGTGACCCCCCACTGCCAACATCAGCAAAACAGTCTTTTTGGGACAGGGTCACAGTCACTACAGTATCACAGTTCAATGTTCTGGATCAGATACTGCTCTAAATACACTATTTTTTGCACTTCTACTGCATGAAACCATGTATCTAGGACATGTAATTCATACAAGAAATTTTTTTTTGTCTAAAATGTAGTGGTTAATGAGCTGTGAGCCACTGTGCAGCACTGTACAGAGGAGGCCCTTCCTGTCACACTGTGGCACCCTGTGGTGGCTGTACAGAGCCATACAGTCACAAACAGTTTTGTTGATGAAGAAAAAAAAAGAGCAGAGACAAGTTTGACCCCCCCCAGAGACAAAGAGTCAGCCTAGTCTCCCACATGAAACCTGTCTGTGTACTGGCAAAAATAAGCAGCCAGTCACTTATTCTGAGGGGATGGGCAAGGGACCATGTAGCAGTGAGCAATAGCAGACTTGGATCAAGCAGGGGCAAACATTTAGAGCAACTGGTGATAATTAGTTGTAGTGTTGCTGTAGTTCAATATATATTGAATAGTTGCACACTATTTCAGTATATGACAAATATTGTACTGTCAGGACACTACACTACACTTTGCTAATCAAACATGACCAAACAAATCAAAAAAGCACACACTACATTTTTGGTAATAAAAATGGAGACCACACAACACTAATTGTATTTTGTCTATATCTCTACCATTTTTGCACAGGTAGATGAAGTAAGCACACCACCATGGTACTCTTGTCAGGTACTACAAATTTCATTATGACATCTTTGAAATTAAATTGTTGAGACATCTTTTTTTTCACCACAGGCATGGGCCTAATTGACACCCAGATGATACCTTGTTGACTATGGGACTACTAGGTCAAATAAAATATATGCACCTGAGTAGATTTTACAGAGTTGTGTCTTTGAAGCAAAGACCAAGATTTATCTGTGGCTTTTATGCTTGCTTTTACTTTAGATAATTTCTAATAGTGTGCCACTGATGAGACAATGCCTTTTTTTGACCTAGTATACTGATTGTATGTATGTAATATCCCAGCTGAAATTTAGTTGGTGCCTGCTCAGTTAAATTCAATGTCATTTTCCTTTGTTATCCCTTTGTATGTCTTGCAAAGCAGTACCTGCACAGGCATCAGTTAAATTTCAGCCAGGATATTATGTACATACAACCAGTACACTAGGTCAAAAAAAAGCATTGTCTCATCAGTGGCACACTATTGGAAATTACCTAAAGTAAAAGCATGCATAAAAGCCACAGATAAATCTTGGCCTTTGCTTCAAAGACACAACTCTGTAAAATCTACTCAGGTGCATATATTTTATTTGACCTAGTAGTTCCATAGTCAACAAGGTATCATCTGTGTGTTAATTAGGCCCATGCCTGTGGTGTTTTGTATTTTTGCAATTTTCTCATCCATATTTGGACATGTTAGTGAGATAAGCATATTCCCATGATCCTGTGACCTAGCCCTACAACTTTCATTATGACATCATGATCTATAGTTATAATAGTGTTATAGTTCACTATATATTCAATATTCATGCACTATTCTCAGTCTATGATAAATATTGCACTGTCAGTTTTTCTTGATGAGGGAAATATTTGGGAGTGACCCCCCCACACACAGTGACAGACAGTTGAGAAAGAGTGACCCCTCTACACAGTGGGATACAGACAACAGCACACATGGTGACTGGGCAAGTAAACCTCCCAAAGAAACCCTATTCACTATTTATCATCTGCTTTCACTATGGATGACTATTTTTCAATATAATTAAGGGGGGATGATTGAGGTGCCATAGACCCATAAGATACCAATGTTGCATCTCTACCACTAAATAGCAACACATAGTGACAAGTGGCACTCTCAGTTTTTCCTGATGCTGAGAGTAACCCTGATGAGCCAGAGTTGTGGTACAGGATAGGGGCTGATTCAATGTTTGGGTTTGCTAACATGCTGACAACCATTGGATTGATCATGTTATATATTATGTAAACAATAGCTGGCATTCCTGCAATGAACACATGTGTACTCCTGTGATGCATGGGACTTGATAATTGGCCCATACTGTCACAACCACTTCACCCCTGAGCTTGGGAAGACCACTGATAGAAAGGTTGTACTGAGGGCTACAAATGTCTCCCCCACCAAATTGGCACAGCCACAAAAATGAGGGCTGTGGAAGGATGGGGCATCCTTCCTGGACCAGAAGGATAGGGGTCCACCAACTCTTTGTCTCTGGGGGGCTTAAACCTGCCTTTTTTTTTGGCTGCCAGTGGGGGGGTCACTCTGTGGGTCTGTGGGAGGGGGGTCACTGTGTCTGTGTCTGCAGTGGGGGGGTCATATTTCCCTGCCACTCTCTCTCACTGTGTCTGTATGTGAGTGGGGGGTCACTCTCAAACTTTCTCTGGGGGGTGTCTAAGTTACTGCTGTGTCTGTCATGTCTTTTACTGTGTGGGGGGTCCACTGACTCTTTGTCTCTGGGGGGTCAAACTTGTCTCTCTTTTTTGGTTACCAGTGGGAGGTCACTCTGTGGTTCTGTGGGAGGGGGGTCATTGTCTGCATAACTCATTGATGAGTTGTGCAGACTATGTCTCACAACAGAGTTCTGCAAATTGCAATTTGGCAACACTACAAAACTCCTTGCTATCCTCTTACCATGATGTTATCTCTGCCTCTGTCATTGCTGCTTTTGTGTCTGTGTCCATGTGGTGGGGGTGTTGCTTTCTTGTCTTTGTGTGTGCTATTACACTGATGTCTCTGTTTGCCACTGTGTGTGTTTGTGTATGTGTGTCCTCCTCTTCTCTTTTCTCACTCATCACCACTCACTGTTTGTCTATGGCCTGTCCCAGTCAAAGTCTCTGCTCATTGCAACACTTGGCATAACTCACCAATGAGTTGTACAGCATCATATGTCATTGTTGACATGTTACCAGCTTATGTCACAGTTGAAAGTGACACCACAACACCTTGCATAACTCATCAATGAATTGTGCATGCTATATACATCCATGTTGCTTGCTGTGTTGGTCTTTCCATCACTTCCATCACTTGACTGGTGTCTGCATAACTCATCAATGAGTTGTGAAGAGACATCACTAGTCCATGGGAGAGATGTGGCTGTGGCTGTGTGGATGTTTCCATGGGACAGATGTATCTGTGGCTGTGTGGATGCATCCATGGGAGAAATGTGTCTGTGGCTGTGTGGACATGTCCATGGGAGGGATGCATCCATGGGAGAGATGTGTCCATGGGAGAGACATGTCTGTGGCTGTGTGGACACATCCATCTGAGAGGCACATCCAAAGAGATGCATCCAAAAGATGCATTCACAGGAGAGACATGTCCAGCCCCAGAGGCTCTGGGGCAGCAAGGAGATTATTAGGATAATTACTCAGGGGCTTTCGATGGGAATTGGTTACATCAATCAACACATTCTGACAACAATCCAAGCCAAATTTCAACTTCTGCAACATGTTTCCACAAATGGAGAACTCCAGAAAGACACCACACATAAATCAAAGTATCATCCCTGCCTAGTCATCATCCTGGCTAGGTAAATAAAGGCTGAGAGATTAGCAAGCCTTGGGCAAATATGTATTAGCTTACACATCTGTTTCTCTTTTGCAACTTGTAAAAGAATAGGACATAAGATCTCAACATCTTCACCATGTTGCTGGAAAGCTTCATTAATAAGCTTGCAAACAGAATCTCTGGTGCCTGAAGTTTGGTATACATGAACAGCCAAATCCAGGGCCACTTGAAAATCATTCCTTTGATCCTTGACCTGTAACACAAAGTATAAGTATTCAAGTATGAGTATGGCACCTGCAAGCAAGGATCATGGATCATCCAAATGATTATAAGATAGCATTTACCAATGCCTTGTTCAGCAGTATACTGTAATGAATATTCCTTGGAGTTAGACAATGTAGGCATTCTTAGGGTGTACAAGGATTGCTGAATGTTTGGCTATACAATTTGACATCAAGGAGCTTTGGATGACTGAAGATCAATGGATGAAGCAAAAGCTTACAATCTGAATGATGTAGCATGGAGACCATGAAAGAGGAGTGGAGGCAGAAAGTAAAGAAACAAACCAACTGATGAGAGGATCACAAATTGCTGCAGGTTAAAATTAGCTAGAAAGACATACTTGCTGGATACAGAAGATATGTCAGCATTTACATATGAGGCATGGAAAGTAGGAATGATTACTAACATGCTAATGAATACACATCAAGGATTAAGGACCAGAATGAAATGATATGTAAGAGCACATACATCCTACAACAGGTGTTCAAGGACATCTCTAGAATACAAAAATAGATAATCCTCACCACCTAGGTATTGCAAATCAAAGATGCACAACATCAGGAGATCTCTTTTGTGACTCCACTCACTGCCTATGAACCCAAGTGCAACAGGGTGGCAATGAAGATGGTCAGCATGCACCCACCACCACCTGCCTTGACTCCACTCACAAACTATGAACCCAAGTGCAACAGGGTGGCAGTGAAGATGGTCAGCATGCATCCACCACCACCTGCCATGACTCCACTCACTCTCTATGAACCCAAGTGCAACAGGGTGGCAGCAAAGATGGTCAGCATGCATCCACTACCACCTGCCATGACTCCACTCACAAACTATGAACCCAAGTGCAATAGGGTGACAGTGAAGATGAGTAGCATGCATCCACCACCACCTGCCATGACTCCACTCACTCTCTATGAACCCAAGTGCAACAGGGTGGCAGTGAAGATGGTCAGATTGCATCCACCACCACATGACTCCACTCACAAACTATGAACACAAGTACAACAGGATGTCAGTGAAGATGATTAGCATATGTCCACCACCACCTGCCATGACTCCACTCACAAACTATGAACCCAAGTGCAACAGGGTGGCAGTGAAGATCATCAGCATGCATCCACCACCACCTGCCATGACTCCACTCACTCTCTATGAACCCAAGTGCAACAGGGTGGCATTGAAGAGGGTGAGCATGCATCCACCACCACCTGCCATGACTCCACTCACAAACTATGAACCCAAGTGCAACAGGGTGGCAGTGAAGATGATCAGTATGCATCCACCACCACCTGCCATGACTCCACTCACTGCCTATGAACCCAAGTGCAACAGGGTGGCAGTCATGATGGTCAGCATGCATCCACCACACTGGCCATGATCCACTCACATCCTATGAACCCAAGTGAAACAGGGTGGCAGTGAAGATTGTCAGCATGCATCCACCACCACTTGCCATGACTCCACTCACTTCCTATGAACCCAAGTAAAACAGGGTAGCAGTGAAGATGGTCAGCATGCATCCACCACCACCTGCCATGACTTCACTCACTTCCTATGAACCCAAGTGCAACAGGGTGGCAGTGAAGATGGTCAGCATGCATCCACCACCACATGCCATCACTCCACTCACTTCCTATGAACCCAAGTAAAACAGGGTGGCAGTGAAGATGGTCAGCATGCATCCACCACCACATGCCATCACTCTGCTCACTTCCTATGAACCATGTGCAACAGGTTGGCAGTGAAGATGGTCAGCATGCATCCACCACCACATGCCATGACTCCACTCACTCTCTATGAACCCAAGTGCAATAGGGTGGCAGTGAAGATGGTCAGCATGCATCCACCACCACCTGCAATCACTCCACTCACTTCCTATCAGCCCAGGTGCAACAGGTTGGCAGTGAAGATGGTCAGCATGCATCCATGACCACCTGCCATCACTCCACTCACAAACTATGAACCCAAGTGGAACAGGGTGGGAATGATGATTGTCAAAATGCATCCACCACCATGTGGCATAACTCCACTCACAAACTTTGAACCCAAGTGCAACATGGTGGCAGCAAGGATGGTCAGCATGCATCCATCTCCACCTGCTGTGATTCCACTCACCACCTATGAATGCAAGTGCAACAGGGTAGCAGTAAAAATGGTCAACATTCATGCAACACCACCTGACCTGACTCTACTCACTGCCTATGAGCCCAATTGTGACAGTGACAATGTGGCAATGAGTGTGGTCAGCATGCACCTATCACCTCCTGCAATGAATCCACTGACAAACTATGAACCCAAGTGCAACAGTTTGGCAATGAAGATGGTCAGCATGCATCCAACACCACCTACCATGACTCCACTCACTTCCTATGAAACCAAGTGCAACAGGTGGCATTAACGACTGTTGCATCCATCACCACCTGCCATGACTCCACTTACTTCCTATGAACCAAAGTGTAACAGGAAGGCAGTGAAGATGAGCTGCATGCATCCAGCTCCACCTGCCACAACTCCACTCACTTCCTATGAAACCAAGTGCAATAGGGAGACAGTGAAGATAGTCAGCATAAATCCCACACCATCTGCCATGAATCCACTGACTGCCTATAAACCCAAGTGCAAAGAGTGTGGCATTGAATATGGTCACCATCCATCCAACACCACTTCCCATGATCCCACTCACTTCCTATGAAGCCAAGTGTGACATGACAGCAGTGAAGATGGTTAGCATACATCAATCCCACCTGCAATGAATCCACTCACAAACTATGAAACCAAGTGCAACATCATGGCAGTGAAGACATTCAGCATCCATCCATGTTCACCTGCCATGACTCCACTCACAAACTATCACATCAGGTGCAAACAGGTTGTCAGTGAAGCTTGTCAGCATGCATCCATTGCCACCTTCCATGAGCCCACTCACCACCTATGAACCCAAGTGCAACAGGGCAGCAGTGAACAGGGTTAACATGCATCCACCACCACCTGCCATGACTCCACTCACCAACTGTGAACCCACATGCAGCAAGGTGGCAGTGAAGATGGTCAGTATGTATCCACCATGAGCTGCCATGAATCCACTCACTCCCTATGAATCCAAGTGCAATGGAGGAGCAGTGAAGATGATCAGCATACCTCCTCCTCCTGCCATGACTGCACTCACATCCTATGCACCCAAGTGCAACAGGGTGCCAGTGAAGATGATCAGATGCATCTACCACAACCTGCCATGACTCCACCCACTCTCTATAGACCAAAATGCAACAGGGTGGCAGTGAAGAGAGTCACATGCATCTTCTAATGTTGGCCATGACTCCACTCACTGCCTATGAAGCAAAGTGGAACATGGTAGCAGTGGGTGGCATTAATGATGGTCAGTATGCAACAATCCCCACCTACCATGACTGCACTCACTTCCTATGAACCCAAGTGCAACAGGGTGGCAGTGAAGACAGTTAGCATGCATCCACACCCACCTGGCATGACTCCACTCACATGCTGTGATGTCAAGTGCAACAGGGTGGCAGTGCAGATGATCAGCATGCATCTACCATCACCTGCCATAGCTCCCTCACTTCCTATGAACCCAAGTGTGACAGGGTGACATTGAAGACAGTCAGCATCCATCCACAACCACCCACCATGGCTGCACTCACTTCCTATGAACCCCAATGGAACAGTGTGGCAGTGAAGATAGTCAGCATCCATCCACCACCTAGCATGACTCCACTCACTGTCTATGAACACAAATGCAATAGGATGGCAGTGAAGATGGTCAGATTGCATCCACCACCACCTGCCATGACTCCACTCACTCCCTATGAACCACAGTGCAACAGAGTACCAGTGATGATGGTCAGCATGCCCCCCCACCACCACCTGTCATTATTCTACTCACAAACTATGAATACAAATGCAACAGGGTGGCAGTGAAGATTGTCAGCATGCATCCACCACCACTTGCCATGACTCCACTCACTTCCTATGAACCCAAGTGCAACAGGGTGGCAGTGAAGATGGTTAGCATGCATCTACCACCACCTGCCCTGACTTCACTCACTCTCTGTCAGCCCAAGTGTAACATGGTGGTGGTAAAGATCATCAGCATGCAATCCCCACCACACCCCATGCCTCTACTCACCACCTATGGGCCCAGATGTCACAGGGTGGCAGTCCAGGTAGTCAGCCTCTATCCACCATTGCCAGCCATGATTCCACTCACTCTCTATGAACCCAAGTGCATCAAGGTGGCAGTCAAAATGGTCAGCATCCATCCACCACCATCTGCCATGACTCTACTCACATACTATGAAACCAAGTGCAACAGCATGGGGGAGAAGATGGTCAGCATGCATCCACCACCACCTGCCATGCCTCCACTCACTCTCTATGAACCCAAGTGCAACAGGGTGGCAGTGGTCAACATGCATCCAAAACCACCTGACATGACTGCACTCACTTCCTGTGAAGCCAAGTGAAGGGGGGTGGCAGTGAAGAGGGTCAGGATCCATCCACCACCATCTGCCACAACTGCACTCACTCCCTATGAACCCAAGGGCAAAGGGTTGGCAGTGAAGATGGTCACCATCCATCCAATACCACCTGCCATAAATCTACTCACTTCCTATGGACCCAAGCAGAAATAGCATGGCAGTGAAGGTTGTCAGCATGCATCCACCATCAGCTGCCATGACTCCACCCACTTCCTGTGAACCAAGGTGCAGCATGGTGGTAGTGAAGATGGTCAGCCTGTGTCCACCACTACCTGCCATGACTCCACTTACAAACTATGAACCCATATGCAACAGGGTGGCAGCAAAGATGGTCAGTATTCATCCACCACCTGTCATGACTCCACTCACAAACTATGAATGCAAGTGAAAAAGGGTGGCAGTCAATGTGGTCAGTATGCATCCACCACCACCTGCCATGATTCCACTCACCACCTATGGATCCAAATGCAACAAGGTGGCAGTGAAGATAGTCAGGATGCATTCGCATCTTCCATGACTCTGCTCACCAACTACAAGCCAAGTGCAATGGGGTGCCAGTGAAGATTGTCAGCATTGCCCACCAGCCATGACTCCACTCACTCCCTGTGCACCCAAGTGCGATAGAGTGGCAGTGATGATAGTCAGCATGCATCATCCACCACCTGCCATGAGTCCACCTACCTCCTATGCACCCAAGTGCAACAAGGTGGCATTCAGGATGGTCAGCATGCAACTCCCAACAACTGCCATGACATCACTGACTTCCTATGAACCAAAGTGCAACCAAGTTGCATTGATGATGGTCAGCATTCATCCATCACCACCTGCCATGACCCCACTCACTTCCTATGAACCCAGGGTGACAGTGAAGATGGTCAGCATGCATCCACCACCACCTGCCATCACTCCACTAACTTTCTATGAACCCAAGTGCAACAGGGTGGCAGTGAAGATGGTAGATGGTCAGCATGCATCCACCACCATCTGCCATTGCTCCACTCACTTTCTATGGACCCAAGTGCAAAGGGTGGCAGTGAAGATGGTAGATGGTCAGCATGCATCCAACACCACCTGCCATTGCTCCACTCACTTTCTATGAACCCAAGTGAAACAGGGATGGCAGTGAAGAGGGTCAGGATCCATCCACCACCACCTGCCATCACTCCACTCACTCTCTATGAACCCAAGTGCAACAGAGTACCAGTGATGATGGTCAGCATGCCCTCCCCCACCACCTGTCATTACTCTACTCACAAACTATGAACCCAAGTGCAACAGGGTGGCAGTGAAGATGGTAGATGGTCAGCATGCATCCACCACCACCTGCCATCACTCCACTCACTTTCTATGAACCCAAGCATAACAGGGTGGCATTGACAATGGTCAGCATGCATCCACCACCACCTGCCATGACTCCACTCACTTCCTATGAACCCAAGTGCAACAGGGTGGCAATGAGGATGGTCAGCATGCATCCACCACCACCTGCTATGGCTCCACTCACATACTATGAACCCAAGTGCAACAGGGTGGCAGTGAAGATGGTCAGCATGCATCCACCACCCTCCACCATCACTCTTACCCTCTAACAATACAAATGAATTTACAATGGCAAAGCCAATTTAGCAGCCATGCAGCAGTCATTCCAATTCCACCAACCTCCTATCAATTTGTCAGTATCTCATTGACACAATCCCTTTTTTCCTTACATATGGGAACCATATTGCCAATATGCTTGCTAGGGCATTTGGTCCCATCTTGTTATCCTGTTTCTCCATGACTTTTTTCAAAGCCCTTGTACCTGTCAGCACATTTTACATCTTGAGCTTTATCACTTACTTCATTGTAGCAAATTCTATGCACAGTTCCAGGTTGGACTGCTGTGTTGATATGAGCAGTTGCTGCAGTCCTTCCTCATTCAATGCATTTGCTGTGCACATCAGCAGGCTTGTACATTCTGCACCTTCCCTCTGCATTTCTACAGTATTCCCCCTTAGCACTTCCATTTTCCCCTCAACATTTATCAACTGACCAGTTAGTATCAGATAGCCACAAGGTGGATACTTCTGCTTGTTCAACCATCCTTTTACCATTTCCAGAGCCTCATGCAGAAGCCTTTGTCCCACCTCTACAGCACCTTGCAATGCATCTTCCACACTCAAACCATGCATCATACCCTCATTGACTGCCTCAAGTTTGATGGTGTCTGCCTTGGTCAGCAGCACAATTACAGGCACTGTGCCA
The DNA here is from genome assembly GCA_024613145.1 of Pisolithus marmoratus. Lineage (NCBI taxonomy): Eukaryota > Fungi > Basidiomycota > Agaricomycetes > Boletales > Pisolithaceae > Pisolithus > Pisolithus marmoratus. The sequence goes on along the minus strand of JANFAE010000313.1, from coordinate 15,116 downwards.
ACCCACATATTTGATAAGTGAGCAAAAAATGTCTAGCATTGACTCACCATGCCCAGTATCACAGTTATCAAAAAACTTTTTTTCAGCAGCCATGACCATCCTATGGCTCGCATTCAAAGGAATGCAAAACCTAGATCCATAATTAGAACCATATCCATGTGCCCAGGGGTGTGCAATGGTGTCTTTACCAAATGGCATGGATTCTCGCGTCCAATTTGGCCGTCTTGGCACGATCCATCACAAACTTCTTCATCAAGTCAAACTGCTCTTCGCTGCCTGCCTCAAATCCACATGAATCATGAAATATAAACCCTGGATTGCTTTTAAAGACTAGTTCATCCTCAATGTTGTGGTGGCCACGCTGCATCCATTCAAGATACATTACATGTTATCCAAGAGACAACCTCACCGTCAGTGACCCTTGTAGCAAAGCAGCATCCACCTGAGTATAGTCCAACGTATTGTCAATCTATATGAAGTACCATGCAAAATTCACACCTTCTGTCCTTGTCCATTCAATATTTCCGGCTGATCTGTAGTATTACAGACCCTCTGCAGAATTGTCGTTTTACCTGCATTTGCTCGCCCCATGACCAGAATGCGAAAACGCTCAATGCGGGCAATATGTTGTTTGGCTTCCACAGGATCCATGTGAATACGGGGTGGTGAAGAGGGTGGCACTGGTTTTTTACTGTTGTTACACTGGTTCCATGCGTCAGAAGTAAAAAAAACTTGCTTATCATCACTTGGTGAAGGCGGCTGCCAAACAACACCAAAATTCACTGAAAGAACCAGCAGTCGTGAATATTGAGAGATGAAGTTCCTGGAATGTCGTAGGAGGCAACAAGAGTATGGTTCGAGAGGGAAATGGACAAGTAGGAAGGCTGTGGAGCGATGATTATGCCTGCCAGAAACGTGCCGTACCAGCCATCACGTGATTCAAACCTCTGGACAATTGAGCGAACTGTACAGTCGATTTCACACAATAATTTGGTAATTCTAATCACCATTGTTGAATTATTTGTGTCATTCGATGGCTTGCTCGGCTTAGGCTACAGTTCGTTCATCGCAGGTCATGATGTTCATTTATCTTACTCTGTTTACACCAGTGTTGAGATATCGAGTCGGCGCAGTGACATGTGCGTAGGGTTAGGGTTACAGGCAAAACTTCTATCATGTAGATGGGGATATGCAAGGGACGTCCAGGACATCATTCCGAAACAGTGTCTATGCGATCTAGTATAGTATCCTCTGATAACTTAACTGAGGTAGACTCCATGATATTTGAAGTAATATTTACTCAACGACGGTCAAGTTGTTATCGATATGAAAGCGTCTATCATAGTCGACAAATGAGTACAACAATGTTAATGGCTGTTTGCAGCAGCAAAGCTTCCCCTGATAAATTTGCGTCAGCCATTACAACCCATGATGGTGATGGCCATGGAATCTACGCTACATAGCGTGAATCATGGAGTGCATCGAGTCACGACATCGCGTTCGTCGCTGTAGGCTGATAGTGTCGTTCCTTTGGAGTTAGAGTAGCGAATCCACTATTAATTTTTCATTGAGCTGAAAATAGTGCGGTATCAATGACCACGTTTGGGCCTTACTATACTGAGGGTCGATGTTAAAAGCGCATGCCCCTGTGAAAGAGAATGTTGCTTCGTCACAGATCCACTCACTAGAACACGCGCAAGGCCAGGTATGAAAGGGCTCATCACTAAGATGAGTGGGGAGTCTCAAGCAAGCGAGATGCCTCGATCACCGCGGTGTATTGCTCTACTAAAGGTCATTTCGATTCATAATTGCGTCTGTATGTGAATAAAAATAAACTTACCTCAACTCTCACGACAGATCGATTGCGCTGTAAAACGTCAGCCACGCGGTCTCTTGATGTGCGCGACGATAAGCTGAGCGCCTGTCATCCAAAGCTGCAATGCCAGTAGTTTATTGTGTTTGACCGAACACACGAATCGTCTCGGCGAGCTCCTCCAGTGAGCGAGTGGAGATGCTAAGGGTAAGTCGAAGCGATTCAACCTTATCAAACAACGCGTGCGAGGATCGGGACGTCAGTGATAGTTCGTAAGCTTGTCTGATGCTGGAATATAAAGTTGACAACGCATGGGCGAGCCTGTTAGGTCCACATCGCTTTGCGGAGGAGGTTTCCACCTTTGACCCTCGATATGATGTTGGTGAATAGGTGTTCGACATCACTGGTTGTTTACTGTTCCAAGAACTGGCGAATAGGTCCGTCGATGTGGAACTTCTGTATGGTTTTCCCAGGACGGGCTGACGATGGAGGAGCGGGCATCACGGTGCTTGGTGGGTACGGCCGGGAAGACGTTGGAGATGGAGGAGGGACGGCTGGAAGGGGCACAAGGATGGCATGAAGAGCTGTATACGGGACTGCGTACTGCACATCGAACGACGCAACGCCACTTGAATGCGTCTTACATAGTCCATGTGATGATAGAGAATGCAGGGGCACACCGAAGAGGCTGCATCACAGGGGCATCTAGTATGCCTGGAGGCGAGGCTGGCATTCTGGCATGGTGATAGCACACCCTTTCGACACGAGCTACGTCTGTATCCATCTGAGTGACTCATGTTGAACGTTGAACGTTGACTAGTAGTTGCGTTCACTGGCAATATCAACCATTCGTACTGACAACAGGCACCACTCACCCGACCGTACAGACCAACACCGCGGTAGGACGTGGCGCTCGTTCTCTGTCCCTGCAGCCCCTCACTGTAAGGGCCGCGGCAAGGCAGGTTTGATGGACGGCAGTGGCTATCAGTATACTTATACCCTTCTCACTTATTCCTTGTCATACCCAGCATACATATGAGTCCACGTAGTTCCTTGTTGTCGGTAGTGGACGATATGACATTTTGTACCGTGTCAGCAACACTACCGGGGACTTAGGCTTTATACAGTTGCCGGCGCGCTCGGACCACGCTACCCACTCAATGTTGATCCGGCCCCCCTTCCACCTCAGTCCCTTCTTCATATTTCAGTTGATGTGCTCCGCGGAAATGAATAGTGCATCCATTCACGACCCTGAAGCGACGAATGGTCTCGTGTCTCCCCTGCCAACCGCACATTCCTGCCCACCAGATCTCTGTCAGAAGCCAGCTATATTACATAGGATGTTACATAGGATCCGTTGGGCTCAGCGTTGGGATCCTAGGCGACCAAGCGACCGACGTTCTCCGAGGGCAATCCGTGTCTGAGCAGTTGGATGTTCGATTTCTCTAGGTGATTGCACGGGTCGAAACTGAGAAGTATGCTCCTTCCAACATAGACTTACTTCCACGGTCCTTCACTACAATCCTTGTCTCGACATATCGTCAAGACTGTCAGTAAATCCTCTCTCCGATTTCGACGGCTAGACTTCACCTAGCCGCATCTTTTGTCCGAAGATAGGGATAGCAGTCCTGAACAACAGTAGGTGTCGGAGGATTGGGATCATTTGTGACTCCAGTATGTCATTTATGGTGTGTGTGTGTGGATACATACTTGAGTTCGGAGAGTGGTACAAAGGGTTGACGAACAGTTGACGTAGCTTTGTAAGTACATCTCCTGTTGTGTTACACACCACGACGATGCTGTCCCTCGACGAGGAAGTCCGACTGTACACCACCAACGCAGAACGAGAGAAATACTCTCTGTTGGCTACGCTCTTCGGTATCATAGTCGCACTGGACTTTCTGGAGCGCGCTTACGTCCGAGATTCCATTACTGCCGCTGAGTGAGTCCGATTTCCTTGTCCATTCCCCACTGTCAGTCGCTTTGTATGCTAAGATATGCGACGAGAGATACTCGCCGGCATGCACGAGGTTGTTGTCACAGTATATGACAATGCTGAAGTTGGTCAAGGACTCGATCCCGTCTATCGAGGAGTTTATGACACGTTATCGGGTACGGCGTCTCTCTCCTTACTCATCCGTCATCTTGATCTCGGTATGGACGTTCTGTGATGATATAGCTGGATACGCCTGCTGCGCTGCATAGGATCAAAGTCGGAGTACCTGCCACAGTGGAACATTCGAGCGAAGCTGGACCGGAGACTGGGAAATGGATAGCTGAGACCACGCAGGTACGTAGGTTCCTGAATATTCTGTTTCTACATCTCCATGTTCTCTTCATCTACGTCTCACTGTACGCTTCTTCGCACTAAACATGTAACGCACAGAACTTCATAACATTCATGGATGCACTCAAGCTACGTCTGCGCGCGAAAGACCAGCTACATCCTATCCTTCAAGAACTCGTTACGGGGTATGCGAGATTCAAGGGGAGCAAGGACTGGGAGGGGAGAAGTCGCATGGTTGGATGGTGGGTACTCCGAGTTGTTCTCCAATTCGTTTCTACTCACTCACGGACAAAACACAAAAGGCTGATCACCCTCAATGGGATGAAAGCCTCGGAAGAGCTTACGGAGGAACAATCAAGACAGGTTCGTGCATTCCTGATTGTCGCCACCCACATCCCTTCTAATCGGCAATAATACTAGCTCCTCTTTGACGTTGACTATGCCTATGCCGAGTTTTTCCGTAGCCTTGGTGGAGATAAAAGTGATCGTGAAGATGCGTTCCGTACACCGTTGTGATGATGGTCACGATGACAGTAATGGTGGCCCGGTGGATGGAAGATTGTGGGCATGTATTTCTACTGTACTTGGGATAGGGGTGATGAGATAAATGTGCACGGGTTTCTACTAGGCAATCGTACTCCTCTTTGAGGGGTTTCCGCTAGCTCCATACCCGTGAAAGTGCCTGTTTCCTCCCGAGAGTGTCGTACCCTTGTGCGTCGCTCGCGGTAAGTCACCTCCGATCATTCGAACCACCGATATAGAAACAGGTCACGAGAAATCTGTCACCCTTGAAAGTAAAGGTGGCGGTGGACGGTCAGAATTATGCTGTGAGTCCAAGGCATTACAGTACGGCCATGCCCACATCATTATTTTGCAGTACGTTGGTAAAAGACGGCCCCCCCGAGGCCCGCTGCCTCGTGTGCCTCCGACCAGTTTGGTTGGCCCGGCGGGTTACCTCTGCCAGGTCCATGGATATGGTTCCCCGTTCTATCCGTGACATTCTTGGATTCTGACATCTATCCGTTGTCATCCTCCATTGACACAGTTCAATTCAGTATACGGGACTAGTGAGAACCAATTCCCCTGTTCAAGATGATAATCTGCAATACCCACTCCTTCCCTAGACCCCGCCGCATCTCGTGATGGAGTAACGGATGATTTCACCATTCCATCACGAGATATGGCGGAGTCTGACAATTGAATGTGGCCAAGGCCAAAAATTCCATGGCCACAATGCGAGAACATGGAGGACGTAAGTTCATGGATGTCCATGGATAGGTTACAAGTTACCGCCTTGCATTGCAGGAGTGGTTTTGAAGATGGTCGTGGAGTATTGGAATGGCCCGGGCAGTGTTGGGCCACAGCCACCGAGGGCTGTCGGACCACTCAGTACTGAGCGGACGGGCGCTTAACTACAGATGGGCGCCAGCGCTGCCACGGCTCAGCCGGCTATGTGGGGGATGCAGGGCCCCACACGTGGAAGTGCAGTGGTGCCAGGATTACCGCAGTCGACGCTCCTTCATCCCACGTCACCTTTCGTACGATGAAGTCCCCTTCACATCGCAGGCAATCCGAAGGTCAGTTTACTCTGTCTTCGTCGTTGCTTCCGCCTATACCCGTCAGTGTTGTTCTTAACGAGACCCTCTCAGAATCCATCCCTCCGTGTCCTCCCCTGCTCTCTACTCATCCAACCCCATCGCTCTCGGCCGCACACTACTCTCCCCGCGATCGTAGCTCGTCACACTCGGAACTCGCAAGGCCCAGCTCTTCAACGCCCTCCTCGCTGGATGCGCTCCGTTCGACATACACGTCTAGATCAACACCATCCACTAGGTCCCAATCCCCTTCGAGGTGGTGGTTCCAGACAGATCGGGATTCTGCGAGCAGGGAGAGGGCCACAGGGATATTGAACGAAGATGAAAGTAATCAAGGAAACATCGCTAAGCATTGTAGGTGCTCTTCATCATCCCGGGAAAGCGTCGGAATAAACACCCACCAGTCCGTACACCAAAGGCGCCTCTAGTGTTCTGCCACGGCATCCTGGGTTTCGACACAGTCTCTATTGCCAATCGACAGCTATCACACTGGCCCGGCATCAAGGAGGTCTTGGAAGATCATGGATGCGAGGTCCTTATTACCGCTGTGCCCGCGACGAGCTCTCCGGTGGAACGTGCCAAAATCCTAGAAAAAACGATATCAGAAGCTTATCCTGGCCGTGCCGTTCATCTCATCGGTGTGTATTTCCTGCGCCTGCTCTGTATCCTGCACTAAACAGTCTCACACGCAATAGGACATAGTATGGTGCGTTTACTGTCTACTACTCGACTTGTATCCTCAAATCCCCACTCCCTAGGGCGGTGTTGACTGTCGTTATCTTATCACCCATTTAACCCAGCGTTCTTTTTCCGTTCTGTCGCTCACCACCATTTCTGCTCCTCATCATGGAACCGCTTTTGCAGACCATATTCTCGCCCACGCTGCTGGTTCTATTCTTCCCAGTATCCTTTCCTTCCTCCACCTTTTTCCAAGCGGAGGAGGCGATGGCAAGGGATTCGAATCTCTGACTCTAGAAGCTATGAAGGAGTTCAACAGAAATACCCCGGACGTTGAAGGCGTGCGCTATTTCAGTTGGGGTGCAGAATACCAGCCAGTACTATTTGATACCTGGAAGTGAGTTCGTTACCTCTATTATCTTACCACACCATTCATCCATCTCTGCAAAGGTACCCGCATTCCGTCATATACGCCAAGGAAGGTCCAAATGACGGGCTCGTCTCTTCGCAGTCGGCACATTGGGGTACCTACCTTGGTACACTGAAAGACGTAAGTCACGTCGGGGTCTTGGGCTGGACAGGCTGGGTTGCGCGCGGGATTCGTTTCCCCACGTTCAACTTCCAGAGGATGCAAGCATCAGTCCATGGGCAGGAAGTTAGGTTCAGCCCTGGACGCTTTTATCTAAGTATGGCGGATTTGTTGGCGGGCGTTGAGGAGGAAGGGGGGTACGTCGGAGACATCCGACGGACTTCTTCGGAGGGGGCCAAAGCAAGGTTGGAGAAAGTATTGCGCCAAACACCCTCGCCTTCTGGATTGATCGGTGGCGAAGATGAAGAGATAGACGAAGCTGAAGGATATCGGACAATGCCAGGTGGACTCTGATCGGTGGCAAAGTCCGACGTATGATCAGACACGTCATCATTGAAACGTCCGCGGATGCTTTTTCCCTTCTACGTGTCAACCCATACCAACCGACATGGGATTTACTGTGAACTGACTAATATGATACTGTATATACCTACGATACGCAGTGTACATAAACCCTAGAGACGTGCTCCACTGCACGACACCTTATGATGCTACTCTGCGCTTCCCATCTCCACGAGGTACTTAGAAGGTAAGTAGCATCTGTGATGTGCCACTGTTCTTGCTAGGTCTATACTCACGAAAGTGTCCGTTCTCTCACTCCAAGTGATTGCAGGATGTGTTGGGCCCCATGTGTATCTGTGTCTATACTACATACTTGAATGTATCATCATTGATTTTGTTTTGCAAGATTTTCCGGACAAAAGAACGCACAAAAAATGCGACAGGGGTACAGGAAATGCGACGCACAGAAAAAGTGCTGGAGATGCTTACGCTCGAGGCGCTGAATGGCACCTGATATGCCGATGCGCCTTATACAATTCCAGAGTGACTGCTTTACTAGTCTGTCGGACTTGAAGGGAATTGTCAGCGTAACCAGAGCTGCTTGCAACGAACCCATGACTGCGCCCAAAACATCAGCAAGTGGGAACACGGGCGCTTGGAAGGTTTCGACGTTCTAGAGAGCACGTCCCCCGGAAACTACGCGAAAAGCCACACCTAAATCAGGACTATCTGACTTAGCTAGGGAAAGTGCTGACGTGTTTTGTTAATGGGTTAGAGACGTGGACAGGGTCGCCGCAGAGAATGCAGCGGATCGGCCCACGAAGAACCCGATGGAGAGGGAATCCGATGCACGAACGGTTGAGATTGCATTATCAGTGTCGATTGGATGGGCGAACGTGGTGCTATTGATGAACGAGCCATGTTGTACAGAGGTAATATCGGAGATGGCCGGTAAATCTAGCTTGGCAAACTAGTCGTTGAGGATGGATTTGGAAGACCCAGAAGGAGAATGGGCCAAACAACGTGTGTGAAGGACGATTGTGTTGATAGCAGTTTCACGGGTGCGACGATTTCGGGCAAGGGTGTGGTATACTACGGGGATGAAAAGTGGAGCATTATATCCAGAACTGTGACCCTGGAAAAAAGGGTGTGAGAATAGCGACAAGGGGCACTATGGAAGGTGCAGGGTACTTCTTGGCTTGCTCCTGAGCGGCTAGCAGGTCCTCAAGTGCGCCCACGATCTGCCATGGAAGCAGCAGTGAAAAAACCGGAGTTGGATTTGCCTTTGTAGTGCTCTAGTGTTCTGTCACGGCATCATGGGTTTCGACACAGTCTCTATTGCTCATATGCAGCTATCACACTGGCCTGGCATCAAGAAACTCCTGGAAGACAACGGATGCGAGGTCGTTATTATCGCTGTGCCCGCAACGAGTTCGCCAATCGACCGTGCCAAAATCCTAGAGAAAATGATATCGGGAGCTTATCCTGGCCGTGCCGTTCATCTCATTGGTGTGTATTTCCTGTGCTCGCTCTGTGTTCTCTGGGCTAAGCAGTCTCATACGCAACAGGGCATAGTATGGTACGTTTACCGTCTATTACTCGACTCATATCCTCAAATCCCACTTCCTAGGGCGGTGTTGACTGTCGTTATCTTATCACCCATCTAACCCAGCGTTCTTTTTCTGTTCTGTCGCTCACCACCATTTCTGCTCCTCATCATGGAGCTGCCTTTGCAGACCATATTCTGTCCCATGCTGCTGGTTCTATTCTTCCGTCTATCCTTCCTTCCTCCACCTCTTTCCGAATGGAGGCGATGGCAAGGGATTTGATTCTGCGACACGGAAAGCTATGGCAGAGTTCAACAGAAATATGCCTGACGTTGAAGGCGTGCGCTATTTCAGTTGGGGTGCAGGATACCAGCCAGTGCTGTTTGATACGTGGAAGTGAGTTCGCTACCTCTATTATCTTATCACACCATTCATCCATCCCCAAATGGCGGTCTTGTCTCTTCGCAGTCAGCGCATTGGGGTACCTACCTAGGTACATTGAAAGATGTCAGTCATGTCGGGGTCTTAGGCTGAACAGGTTGGGTCGTGCGCGGTATTCGTTTCCCCACGTCCAACTTCCGGAGAACACGAGCAGCAGTCCAGGGGCAGGAGGCCGCGTTCAGCCTTGGCGACTTTTATTTGGGAAGAGGGGTATGTCAGGAACGGTGTTTGGGTTGTGTCGAAAGGGGGACCACTGCCATGGCCGAGATTCGGGAACAAGATACCCCCGTTGTCGGTCGGAGTTCTTCGGAGAAGGCTAGAGCAAGGTCGGAGAAAGTATTGCGCCAACCACCCTCGCTTTCCGGATCGATAGATGAAGAGATAGAGGAGCTGGAGGATATCAGCCAATACCACCGCACGGACGTACAGTTGAAGCCACTGCAGGTGCCCGGCCTGAGCGTGACAGTGGCGGGGATAGTACTCAACTGCCAAAGCATGGTCAGACACTGTCACCATTGAAACATCTGCACATACTTTCCCCCCTGTGCCACTGTGTCAACCCATACCCCTAACTGTCAATTGGCATGGGCTTTTACTCTGGTGAGCCAGCTGATGGCTGATGTATACCTACAGTATACGATGTACATAAACTCTTGATCTATCTATACCACACTAGAGACGTGTTCCACTGCATGACATTACTCTGCGCTACCCATCTCCACGACGTCAGCTTGCATAATTAGTACTCAAAAGGTAAGTAGTATCTGTGATCATGACGGTGATGTGCCACTGAAAAAACAGACGGCCAAGCGCACACCCTGATTCTGCAGTACATATGACCGGCTGCGGCCGAGACCCTCATTTGCGCCTCCGACGAGTTTGTTTGGCTCCGCCAGGTCCATGGAGGTAGATCCGTGTCTTAGTATCCGTGACACATGTTCTAGAACACCAGGGATCCTACATCCATGACTTCAAACATGTCGCAACAACAACACACTGTCTGATTAGATTATTTAAGTGGGAAGTATCAGGTGAGATTGGGATTCTGACATTCCATCCGTCAACATCCTCTACAATTGACTCCAGAGTGATAGTATATGTCTGTGAGAAGTTGATCTCACTGCTCAAGGTGATATTCTGTGACACTCGTTTTCTCAGACCCCGCCTGGAACGCAATATTCAAATTTACATGACCACACTGCGAGGGCGTGGGACGACGTAAGTGCGGGGACGTTCCGTGGACGGGTTACAACTTACTGTCTTCCATTGCAGGAGTGAACTTGAGGATGGTCATGAAGAACCGTCCATGGGAGCGGGAGTGTTGGCTCACAGCCATCCCGGGCTGCTGGACAACCAGAATTGCGTGTTCAATTCTCAGCGCTTAGCTACAGATAGATACCAATGCTGCCACGGGACAGGCAGACATATGGGGGATGCACAACTCTTCCCGTCCAGGTGCACTAGTGATGCCAGGACTACCGTCATCGATGATCTTTCCAGCCCACATCACCTTTCCTACGATGGAGTCCCTCTCACATCTTTGGAATCACATTCAATCAGAAGGTCAATTTGCCCCTTCTTCTCCGTCACTTCCGCCTACGCCTGTCTGTGTCTCTCTCAACGAGGGGGAAAGCCATTATTCCGTGTCCTCCTGCTGCTCCCTACTCATCCGACCGCATCGCTTCTCGGTCGCACACTACTCTCCACTCGACCGTAGCTCGTCACACTGGTCACTCGCGGAGCCTATCCCTCCAACGCCCACTGCCCTGGATGCGCTCTGTTCGACACACCTGCCTAGATCAACACTATCCATTAGGTCCCAATCCCCCTCGAGGTTGCGGTTCCAGACAGGACCCGGATTCCATGAGCAGGGAGATCGCCGCAAGCGTATTGGACGCAGATGAACGTAATCAAGCGAACTTCGGCAAGAATTGTACGGTGCCCTTCATTATCCCAGGAACGCGTCATAATAAATCCCCACCAGTCCGTACACCAAAGGCGCCTCTAGTGCTCTGCCACGGTATCATGGGTTTTGACACAATCACCATTGGCCCATCTATTGCTCAGCTGCGCCTATCATACTGGCTTGGCATCAAGAAAGTTTTGGAAGACCATGGATGCGAAGGTCCTCATTACCTCTGTACCAGCGACGAGCTCGCCAGTGGACCGCGCCAAAGTCTTAGAGAAAGAGATATCAAAAGTTTATCCTGGCCGTGCCGTTCATCTCATTGGTGTGTATTCCCCGTGGTTGTTCTGTATCCCGCGCTGAATAGTCTCAGTGCAACAGCACATAGTATGGTATGTTTGCTGTCTATTACTCGACTTCAATCGTCAAATCCCCATTTCCCTAGGGCGGTATTGACTGCCGTTATCTTATTACCCATCTAACGCAGCGTTCGTTTTCTGTTCTTTCGCTTACTACCATCTCTACTCCTCATCACGGAACCATCTTTGCGAACAATATTCTCTCACACATTGCCGGTACTATTCTTCCGGGTGTCCTTTCCTTCCTCCACCTTTTTCCAAACGGAGGTGGTGATGGCAGGGGATTTCAGTCTCTGACACCGGAAGCTATGGCAGAGTTCAACAGCAATACGCCTGACGTTAAGGCGTGCGCTATTTCAGTTGGGGTGCAGAATATGAGCCAGGGGATCTGGACCCGTGGCTGTGAGCTCGTCACCTCTATTATCTTACCGCGCTATTCATCCATCTCTGCAAAGATATTCGCATTCCATCATATACGCCAGGGAAGGCCCAAATGACGGGCTCGTCTCTTCGCAGTCAGCACGGTGGGGTACCTACCTCGGTACATTGAAAGGCGTGAGTCACGTTAGAGTTTTAGGGCTGGACAGGCTGGGTCGCGCAGGGGATCCATCTCCCCACGTTCAACTTCTGGAGAATGCGAGCAACAGTCGGCGGGAGTGATGTCGGGTTCAGCCCTGGGCGCTTTTACCTGAGTATGGCGAATTTGTTGGCAAGCGTCGAGGAAGAAGAGGGGTATATCAGGAACGGTGTTTGGGTTGAGTCGAGAGCGAGGACCACTGCCACGGCTAAGATTCGGGATCAAGATACCCCCGTCGACCGGGGCTTGCCCATCCGACTGGGTTCTGCGGAGAAGACCAATGCAAGGCTGGAGGAAGTATTGCGCCGAACACTTTCGCCTTCCGCATCGATAGATGAAGCTGAAGGATCTCAGCCACCCCCACCGTACAGGAATAAACTTTGATCGGTGACAAAGTCCGACGTGCGATCGGACACGTCGTCGTTGAAACACTCGCGGAAGTTTTTCCCTTCTGCGCCACATATCCAAGCCAACCAGCATGCGTATTTGCTATGGCGAACCAACTGATATGATATATGCCACATACTTGCAGTACGCGATGTATAAATTCCTATAACACACTAGAGACGGATTACACTGAGTATGAGCAAGTACGAGTTCAGACTGAGTATTATGCCAGCTGGGGCATAATCATTGCTACGTTCGCTACAGTTCACTGTTTTCGGTGACCTTGACGGGCGGCCAGACTCGACATCTTCCTTCCTGGTAGCTCTGCCCTCGGCAAGGTGCCTGCGCCGATGTACCGAGGACAATGGGTACGTTCGTCTTTGACCTATGACCACGATCCCAAGGATCCTTCATCCAGGCAGAAGATGTCCACCGGACCTCTGGAACAGGTGACTTATTCCATCTCATTGACATCGAATTGTCTCTCATATCCAATTAATTACCGCTCATCAATGCATCATAGCTGCGAGAGTTGAGTGCTGGTTTTGACGCCACGCACCCGACCTACAATGGGCCACGCACTCCGGTATGTTTACGTACGTAACGCAAATGAGGCTACAGCCTTATTGAAACGTCCAACCTTCAGGTTGCGCGCTGACCGACGTTGCCCGGAGATTCTTGATTTACCCTGGGTCCCACATGAGTCTGGAATGCGGCACCACCATATCAGGATTTCTCTTTGGCTCATAGAGTGTCCGAGTTAGTATGAACCGGGACACGGTGACCTTGTCCTATACTACCTTACATCCCTTCTTTCCGGAAGGAATATATATCACTCTTGTTCCCGCCCGCGCGCCCTCTGTCGCGCCTCGGGGTATTAGAGCTTTCAACGGGTACCTGACAAGCGGTGCTGAAGAAGAGAAGTACAGTGCGACTCTGCTCATCGGAGAAATCAGAGGTCCCGCCAAAATGTTGATCGGTTATGTGAGTTCTTCCTCTGCCGGTTTAGTACAGTCAGCCCAGCCTAGTGGACATTTAGCATTGAAGCTTTCCGGTCGTGATCGGGTAGGGTACGGCAGACGAGTACCAGCACGAGCCCAAACCAGACCTGCTCGTTGATGCCGGGCGTGTAGCTGGATTCGACGAGAGGCGGGCGCGGATTCGTGGTCAAGATGGCTACGACCATAGGTAACTTCATTCCCATAGCCTCCCAATGAGAACACCATCAGATATAATCTATAAACGACTGCAGCTTCTTCGCAGTCTTTGGGGAAAAATTGAACGCCGTCAACTTATCTCCAAACGTCCGGACAATATCCGAAATGTCAGATTTTAAAGCTAGGTTAAGACAACAACAACATTCGTCAGCCGATCCAAAACCCATACGAAACCCGCGTAGCTCGAGAAAAAGGTAGAGGATGTACCATCAACTACGACACTTATCGCTTCGGAAGCTTTCGCAACTTCAACGCGAGTACTCTCTTTTTGGCGGAGGACGGCAAAGTCAGCTTCAGTTAGCTCCTCTGCAGTAGGGGCGACGAATAGCACGCTGGTAATCCTGGATTTCCACGGGGTAGCGTCCGTTCCCTCACTCCAAGTGATTGCAACACGTTGGGCCCCATGTTTATCTGTGTCTATACTACATACTTGAAAGTATCATCATTAATCTTGTTTTGCAAGATTTTCCAGACAAAAGAACGCACAAAAAAAGTGTTGAAGATGCTTACACTCGAGGCGCTGAATGGCCCCTGATATGCCGATGCGCCTATATATACAAGTCCAGAGCGACTGCTTTACCAGTCTGTCGGACTTGAAGGGAATTGTCAGCGTAACCAGAGCTGCTTGCCAAGAACCCGTGACTGCGCCCAAACCATCAGCAAGTGGGAACACGGTCGCTTGGAAGGTTTCGACGTTATAGAGAGCACGTCCCCCAGAAACTACGCGAAAAGCCACACCTAAATCAGGCCTATCTGACTTAGCTAGGGACGTGCTGACGTGTTTTGTTAATGGGTTAGAGACGTGGACAGGGTGGCCGCAGAGAATGCAGCGGATTGGACCACGAAGAACCTGATGGGGATGGAATCCGATGCACGAACGGTTGAGATTGCATTCTCAGTGTCGATTGGATGGGCGAACGTGGTGCTATTGATGAACGAGCCATGTTGTACAGAGGTAATATCGGAGATGGCCGGTAGATCTAGCTTAGCAACTAGTCTTAAAGAAGAGAATGGGCCAAACAATGTGTGTGAAGGACTACTGTGTTGATAGTAGTTTCTCAAACAAGGGTGCGACGATTTCGGGCGAGGGTGTGGTATACTGCGGAGATAAAGAGTGTAGCACTGTGTCTAGACCTGTGACCCTGGAAGAAAGGGTGTGAGAATGGAGATAAGGGGCACTATAAAAGATACGGGGTACTTCTTGACTTGCTCTTGAACGAGTAGTAGGTCCTCAAGTGCGCCTACGATCAGACTTGAGACCCTGTCGCCCAGTTGAAAAGCAGTGTGAGGGCTGAGAAGGAACCGGAGGTCAAGTTTGCCCTTGTAACGCTATCTAAGAAGGGGCGACGCTGAAAGAGGGAAATGGCCCCTCACGTGACTCGATCGACAAATTCACCTGTCTTGCCCTCCGCAAGGGCAATCCTCGTTCTCTCAGAGT